>CAJQZP010001679.1:1480000-1660000 GCA_907164705.1 Parnassius apollo
AGCTATTTCAGATATGTTGTCATTAATTAAATGTATGACAATATTATTTTCCTCCCAATCAGCCCCATATGTCTTGACTTTACCTCATTATTGAAACTTCATTTACATTTAAGTCTAAATCGAATGAATTTTTTTCTTTACTCAAAAATATAATATAAATTTTTAAATAAATATGTAATCGATTGAATCAACGCTCTTATTATAATGCCAGCTATCCCAGATGTTATATTATTATTTAACTATATGCCGATAGTATAATAATTAATTACATTAGCAAGGTTCTACATTTTGGTGATAGTCTCATGTCAGTAACAATCTCAGTCTCTTCCTTGTCCAAAATGAACATTAATGTATACATTGTAGATTTCTTTCTTTGGATTTTGAAGATATTTTTTTTATTAAAATACTCTGGCGAAAGAATATTTTACTCTTATTGTGTAAATAATAGAAATAGAATGTAAATATTTAATTTCCTTTCAACTGTGACGTTAAACGTAAAATTTTACCTACTTAATAAACATTACAGACAGATCCTGCGATGATGGCTGGCCTCGGGCGACTAAGCTGTCCTCCTTCATCTTCACGTCATTTGTAAATACATAACAGATATTTTAAAATAATAGACACGTTGTACTAACCTAATTTATTGTACTGTAGGGGACCGTGGCATCATTGTTTTTGCGTGTATGTGTGTGTGTGTGTGTATGTTGAGTCTTTTAATAAAATACGATTTTCAAAACTATCATTATAATTATATTTTTAAAATCTAAATCTGAGAGCAAATTAAAAGTAAATCGTAATGCTCAAACATTTAACAACTTTATCATAGTATTTATGATAATGGTCCTCCCTGGGTGTGTTACGAAATCTTTATCTACCTACGGGCCATTCCCGAAATTTTCCGCTGCAGTGTGATTAACTCATTCACACTTTATATCAAATCAAAAACGACGTTTTGCCACCACCACGTCAAAATAAAATATCAACATGACGCACGTCTTAGTTCTTCGTGTTCCTGCAACGAACGAATATTTGACTCTCGAGTCTGGATGTAAACTGCCCTATGCTTAATTATCGTATTCTGTCTTATCTATAAAATCTGTGTAATCTATGCTTACATTAATATTTACCATAATATTTTAATATTTACCATAATATTTTATTACATATCCAAGTTAAAAGACTCATTCTACACGCACTATACTCTATAGCAATGAAAGCTACTATAGATGTGTCGTTTCGTTCATAAAAACTGTACTGAATAACTGAAACAATGAACTAGTCTTAATATAACGTTTTATTTATATAATGTTAATCATTTTTGTAAGCTAGTAAATTATTGTACAGCTCAAGTTTTCAAATCTGTTAGATAATCGATGTCAAAATGAAATTTGATGTTGAATATGGAAATCAATATTATAATATTGTAATTAGAAATGTGTTTATTTGTCTGTAAAATTGTGTCATGTCTAAAACATATAAATATGTGTTTTCATTAGTGGCCAGTATGTAAAACAGAATAAATGAAACTTTAAGAGGAGAGGCATATAATCTAATAGATAACTAAATTATAAATAAAACAATATAAATAAACGTATTTGTAATATAAAGTAATTTGAAATGAGACAAATCACTTCTTTTAACGCTTACTTTATTTATCATCTGATCATTCATGAGTGCATGTGTATTCAACTCTGTAATGGCGGCTTTTACATCAATTATTTTTATCTACATTGTTTTAGTTTAGGCGATGAGGCTATTATCGTCACCCTGTGAATGAATATCCCTAAATAACTGATATAAAAAATCTTTCATTAAACGATAAAAATCAATGTAGTAATGTGAAGATTAAAATTTAAGCGTTCACTATATAACATAGTTTTACTGAGTCTAATAAAAGATTTTTAAAATCAAGGTGTTTACTTACCTGTAAACTGTTAATTATTAACATTTCCGATATTGGAAAAGAAAACCTTATATTTAACTGTATATAATAAAATATTAAGAAAAAAATGAAATAATGTAAAAATTTCCATGTTTTATCACAATGTGCAATGAATGTGTAGACAATTTATTAGTAGACAAAACTTAGCCAAAAATTTAATCATAAGTTATATCTAATAAATTGTATGTTATTATATATTAATGATTAAATGAAAACAACAGGACTTTCTTACAAGTTTCCTGTAAAATTGCTCCTGAAAAAAACATTTTTTTTCTTTTTTACGTGAACATTCTAAATTCTAAATTCACTTCTTATGGCACGTTGGTACTTTTTGAATGGAGGAAAAGCACCGAACTCGCGTGACCGTCACCACCATATTTGAATTTTATAAAATTGATATGTATTTATAAATTTGTTTGTGTTACATAGATAATGAAATTATTTTTCACTTAACAGTATTTAAATTTAACAGCATATTAAAGAACAATTTTATTACTACATTAATACGTTAATAAAAATAATTTCCAATAAAGATTACTTTCTAAAAATATTTCTTAATAATCCAAAAACAATATTTACAAATATTTAAGGTATATATTTAATAAAAGTTTGTGAAGCTAAGAAGTTTCACTTCCGACGTGCAGCCCTACGACTAACAGTTTTTTTTTTTATTTGAATAGTCGACATAAAGTTTTGCATATGTATATATTTTTCTTACATTATAATAAAACAGTAATGTCTGAAAGTTGTATTAAAATATCATTAATTTCAATAAGATCTAAGTTGAATATTCTGTAATGTACAAATATATGAACAGTGCTCATGCGTACAGCTATGGAGTAGAATGTTAATCGGCTGTCGCAATTGTCGTAATTGTATTGTATATTTTTGAAATAGCTAGCCACTTAGGTCTTCATAATTTTTTTTCAGGAATAGCTCTCAAACTTTTGTCAAAATTAGTTTTTTATAATATTTCATGCTAAAAATTGAAGTATTTTTTTTTGCAAGAAGGTACAATAGATACTCATACTCTTTATGACTGCATTTCTAATAGAATAGTGTGTGAGGAATAAGAGAACACTAAAAACGCAACGAATTTCATTAATTTCATTAATATATTTTTTTTAAAACCACATTTTTGGCACCAATTGCAATATAATTTTTTGTATTTTTATTTGAGAACCTGATACCTGTACTATTAGACGCTCCAGGATTATCTATTATTTTTGGGACACCCGATATACTCTACTAATTTTAAATTATAGACAGAGAAGTGGAATAACTGAGGAAAAGAAGCTCCATATACTATGTAAAGATATTAAGAACGGAAGGCTTATTTGAGTTACGCTTTGCACCATGTGCTTGTGCCACAACAAAGCCTTTTTAGTGTATAACCCGTGCTATTTTTATTTGCATCACGCAATATTGTCAAACGCATACGTAGATCGCCTGATAGTAAACTGCCATTGTAACTTTACTTGTATTTTTACAATAGGAACGTGAAACTTTGAGGACTAAGATAAAATGCTTCTTTACGAACAACTCCCTTTTGGAATTTCAAACTCATCGTAAAAAGAAGTTACTCTGTTACATCGTGCCGTAATCAAAACAAGGAAAATATTTTGCATAAATCTAGGTTGTAACCTACCCGAAAAAAAAAACCATTTATTTTATTTTCCTTACAACGGTAATTAAGTATGGCACATTTTAAAACTATATTTTTATTATATTAATAATTTCATATTTTATTTTTTATTTTTACTTACATATTTTTTGTATTTAACGTAGTTATAGCCAAGATCAAATGAATCTAAATATTAAGCAAAGCATGCATTGGCCGTGCATGTTTTAAGCATTATTGTAATAAAGGATTATGAATACGTGGTTTAATACTATATTTAGGTAAACAATTTATTATATTACATAGTCTTTGTAGCTCAGTTGTTAATATCATAACTAGTAGATTAAATACCAGGCGTGAAACCTAAAGATAAAACAACAGTGAGTGACAACATAATCCTTTGACGTATGAGTACTAAAAAAGCTTTGTTGACAAGAGTATGTATATATAAATGTACGTTTATTAATTCTGATAAATGTAAGTTAAATAATATTTAATCTTCTACCCTTGCAATCAACTTCCCATTTGATAACTTAAAAAATTTCTCTTTTTATTTTGATAACTTAAGAATTTATAAAAATACTAAAGAAAATATAATGAAAATGGTTTAGCGTTGATATCTTCTCGTAAAGTGGAGTGTCTAGAAAATGTTCTCCAGGTCGAATTAATTTATTAAGGTAGAAACACACGCAATAGACGCACACATCTTTTTAAAAAAGATATCCACGAAATGTAGAAACTCATAAAAATTTGGATTCCCAAAAATCGGACACAAAACTTTTAAATGGGAAGTTAAGATCAAAAGTTGTATCAGTTAAAATATTCATTAACTTCTTGTTATTATATACACACTATTCAAATAAATACTAAAATAAACTTTTACTGTGGTCAGTAATCTTTAGGAATATTTTCATTAAAATATTGTAATTTAATATTATGTATGTACAATGTATGTATGTATGGACAAAAAGTAGACAATAGTTATATATAAGAGAATCGACACGGAATAAATAAATATAAACATGGATGCTTATGAGAATTACGTCATTGTTATATTCACGATGTTTTCTTTTACAAAAACAAACCTGAGGTCAAAATTATCAAGATTTTAATTTATTTAATAATTCATGCAGATTATTGGTGTAAAATGTGATATTTTAATAACTTGCAACTTTTATTTCATATTATCGTGAAATGAAAAAAGTGTTGCAGTGAAAGCTACTAGATTCTTATTTTTGTTGTTTACGTTTATATATTTTATACGATGATGTTTAGTGCTCTATATTTATTTGCTCAATGAACTCTTTAAAAAACCCTGTTAAATTTAATAAACTAATAAAACGATACAATTTTTTTATTTGCCTGGTATTTATTTTATTGAATATTTATCATTTCTTGTCAACCTACGACAGTCTATGAGCATAAGCTTATCGCAGAGTAACCAAATGACTACAACTTTCACGTCGTTAGTCTACGTACTTTTCATCTAGTATGTGTAAATGGGAAAATTATAACGTCATCTATCGGGGACATAATATTCTCTCCTTTTCTCTAAAAACTACGTTACCCTTGGGATTTTCTCCTGTATCGTGGAGGCAGTTTACATTCATAAATTCCACAAAAATAAACATCCTGTCCCGAAACAGTTATTTGTAGGTCATATAACTACTTGTTCCGTGCGGGGTTCGAACTCGCGGCCATAAGCATCGCAACTCAATGCTAAACCGCTGCCCCATAGTGTCGTCAAGCATTTCTTTGAGTTTCCACTCTATTAATAATTTGAATAAAAATTATATTCGTTTACAAGAACTATTATGTAAGGTATATATTTAATTAATTTACAATTCAGTTAGACTAGAATTCATATAGACCGGTACTTACAACTGCTTAAAATGGAATTAGGATATCAATAGTTTTATATTTTTAGGACGAACAAGATCAGCCTCCTAAAAGTCACAATACGTAGGGACTAGATTTCTTTAATTTGTATTTAAACATTATACATTTTAGGAGATTAAACTTTTATCATAATTATAACGACAAAGTTCCAAGACATAAACTCCTATGGAACAGCGGATTTGTGTTTGCTTCTGGAATCCCATAGGCACTTAAAACTTGAAGACAACAAGATTATCACCCGTAATTAAAGTAACACTCATTCAGATAGCGGGCTGTACAAAATCTTCGCCATTCACACGCCGGCTTACGAATATTAACGGCGTGGAATTACAGGTATTACGCCGAAATTACGGAATGTTATAGCGACGGATATCCGAATGACAAGCAGTACGTTGACAGATACACAAGGGATGTATTACACTACGCGTAAAGTCACATACAATAACATCCTCGCAGACAAACTTAATTATTGCGAGAATTTGAAACGAGTCATTTTGGAAATCGAAATTTTAAGTCTTTTTGCAGTAAATCTGTCATGAAATGTTGGCTTTAACCAACATTTTTGTGTAAATATAAATTATCTATCTCGTACCTTTTTTATTTTTAGAATTTATAAAATTATGGTGACGTGCAAGTTCAAACACATAATATGTAACATATTAGAGTAAGGTGTGCCACCATAATAAGCAATTAACAATCAAAGTATTGATATGCACAACGAAAAGGTCTTAACGGGGTGCATATTAAGACATATACGGAGGGAGATAAATATACAACCTGTGTTTTATTATAAAAAATATTGCTTGATTTCTTGCTGTTTCTTCCAAGTAAAGATTTTTGTCCAAACAATAGTAAAAAAATTCTTTCAAAAAATATCACTTGTAAACCTATTGAATAAATATTATACTATTCTACTGTGTATTATTCTGTATTGAATGAGACTAGTGAGGTCATTGAAAATAGTTTATTTGTTTATGGAATTTGTGTTTTGAAGATGGGTGCAAAGCCTGAAGGGGATACCTTAAATTAATTAGAACATATTAAGCTAAACTTGTCTTAGAGATGCCTTCTTTTTGAGAATAGTTAGGTAAGGTTCTAAATAATTGCTATTAGTGTCCAGTAACAGTTGTTGGGTTATAATTTTTTATTAATGTAATGTGTGTTTACTCAAACAAAATATTTTCCAAGCATCTTCATGATCAAAAAAAAAAAAACATTTTTCGCATAAATAAGAAAAATTAAGGAAATGTTGTGTCTATGCCATCATAAAAAAAAATTTATTGAACCTGCAGACCATCCCTGGCTAATTTTATTATTATATACAGAACTATAAAAAATATTTTATAGTCCTGTTCAAATTTAAAAAAATTCAACCGCAATTTGCTTTGTACACTCTAATTCCAAGAGTGGATGAGATATCTTCCAAAATAGTGCCTCAAAAGAAAGGACACTAACTAAGCACATGCCTAAAGAGGTTTGAACAATAAAAACTATTACTTTATAATGACATAAACACAAAATTTCTTTAATTTTTTGGTTTCTTATACTTAAATATGCGTAGAATGTTTTTCTTATGATGAAGTTGCTTGAAAATTATTTTGTTTGAGTAATCGCATGTTACATAAATAAAAAATAATAAACAAATTACTGTTCAATATTGCTAATTCATTGGAAAAAAAATGGATTTTGTTGTTAAAGACCTTCGAAATTCATTTATAGAAAAGGAGCAGACTTCGCCTAAGACAAGTTTAGCTTAATATATTCTAAATGGTTTATGGTATCATCTCCTTCAGTATTTGCACCCATATTTCATACAACTTGTATAAACTAATGGATACTAAGGGCGATCTTACTGCCTATTGCCATTTACTATCAAGCATAGTTTTGAGGTTCTCCAGAGATTCTGTCATAAATACATATTTATCTGCGGAAAATCGAATTCGTTTTATATACTCATCGTTAAGCTAATATTGTGTCCTTTCCAGTCAAGTAACTTAAAAAACGTCTTCTAATGTAGTGGTGAAGAGTTTCAGGAATATAGTAGGGATACAAATGCCTCGTCATTATTAAAAAAGTCAGCGCTTTTTATACTCACCATAATTTGAAAAACAGTATCAGTAATCACTTTGACCGTATAGAATGAGTTTCAATCGTTCACCCTAGATGAATAATCAAGCGGCAAATCCACAGGGATCATAGTAATAATGTTTATTAAAATGGTATTTTCTACGAAAAAGCGGTGATTCCAGAAACATACAAGCCTAATTTTGTATATCGCAGTTTGTACTCTTAGTCATGTTGTTTATTATAATATTATAAGTAGACTTTAGAATGTCTGTAAAGGTAACGGTTACTACGTCCTTAGCGATGAAGGATAAAAGGCCACCATTTTATTTTTATTATCATATGAATTTTTTTCCTGGTGGTTGCCTCTACCCAACAGTGAGAGGTATTTAGGTTGTAATTTTATGCAATAAAATTTAACCAGCGATTAATAATTAAGCTGTACAAATGTTCTTAGCCAGGTAAATAATATTTTGTTCTAAAAGTTCTTATCCAGGTAAATAATATTTTTTCTAACAGTAATAAAATAAATTTTAATATAATCAGATCTGTTTAATGATTTCTTATATTTACGCGAACATTGCACACGATTAAAACTACTTTTACGGATTTTATCGCGTTTATTTTTACTTTTTATTTTTAATTCCCGACGTTTCGGGCGCTTTCCAGCACCCATGGTCACGGGGGACTGAGATGACTGACGTCCCGATGTCATTGTTAAACCCGGAGTACCTTCAGCTTTTTTAATTATTGTTTATGGTCCGATCTATGCAAAATGAACTGACTATGTCCTGAGGTCTTGCAGTGGTATGCTTGGGTTTAGTTTTAATTTTATTGATTATAGGATCCCAAGCAGGTGGTAGTACCCAGCCTCCTTCTCTATTGAAATTAGGATTTTTTTTTAATTTCAATAGTCTCACGTATCATCCTTGGTAGGAACCGGTGTTCTTTCGCGAGGATTTATGGTCTATCAAATCTGATGTAATGGTTGGGGCCGTCTAGGATATGATCACAAACTGCAGACTACCCGGAACGTTGATGCTTCATATCAGCTATATAACTAAGCACACACACACATAGATACATACAGACATACAGACACCATCGAAAAATTTTCATGATGGTTTCCTGTAACCTTAAAATCTCAAAATTTTATAAAAACTCAATTTTCGAAAAACGGGATAAAAACAATAACTCCACGATTTTTGAAAATTTTCATTTTTCTTAGCGGGAAGTTAAAAATTAACCTAAAATGAGTCGATTACCAGTCTGTAACATATATTTCATAATGGTAAAACCATACTCCAGCTCCAATATGCTCGTAATAACAGGACTCGATCTAGAATGTATTAAACTTTAACAGAATAAGAGCGAAAATAGCAAAATAACCTAGTGCATAGTTTTGAATGATAAGTAAGGGAAACTGAAAACACTTTTTAACATATTTAATAAAGGAATTTTCTATATTCAGGATAAAGTGTTTATCTGTTTAGGTGTTTCCCTTTTTTCTAGGAAACAGTTGAACCGATTTAAATATGTTAGTAAATAGGTAAAGATGCCAATATACATAATATAAAATATAATAATAAGTTAGAGGTCACTAAATACATTAGGTATTTACTTAGCAGTTGGTCCCATATGAATTTGAAGAAAAATTCTATGCCTAAGAATAGGTGATGAAAACAACTTTCCATTTATTACCTTAAACTTCTGATGTTATTCCTTAAGAAGGGGTAAAAACATTATTAGAAACTAAAGACTAAAAAAAAATTAAAATAGTAAAATAGTTTTGACACGACAGCTTCTTACTCTAAAGCTTATGTGGGAATTACATTATGTGGAAATTATTTTATATTTTTATGCCAGTTTCTACTTCTTAATAAATTGGTTTCAAATTATATTCTTTTAAATAAATTGAAATTATTTGATAAATTTATCATCAATTGTTTATTATCATCAAGTGTTTTTTGTCTCTAGTTTGACCATTTGTATATTCTACATTTAACACTAATGCGAGTATATATGTAGTGTTAGCTACGCTCTCAGATAAATTAATTTTTTTACTTCATCTTAGGCTATGCTACAGTATAAAGTATTATTAATTCTTTATACTGTAGCATATACAGCAAAAAAGATTGAAGCAGCTGTAGAATTTGAGTAATTTTTAATATGTTTATTATGCCACCGTGAACGTGCGTGGTTTTTATAATAAGTTATAGTTGTCAAAATAAAATCTGTATATTTTTTATTGAAAATATATGAGGTTTTGATTCAAATTGATATACTTGTTGGCTGTGATTTATATTTCTATCTCGAACTGAAAATTATGTTGCAAAGTATACATGACATGGCAATGAAATAAAAACAAACACGTCTCAATATTTATCACTGAGGACTATTCAGTATGCGTTTTACTGATAAATTCTATATTTAAGCAATTCATATCGTTCCATTGTTAATATTTGACTTTTGTTAATAATTTGCTACAAAAGAGAAAATTCATTTGTAAGGCCACATGCAAAATGGTTACACGCGAAGAAGAACCTTTAAAAGAGCAAGTTAAAGTTAAGAAAAAGAGTTTAAAGGAGAAAATAGCTTACCTAAAAGATAACATAACTCTAGAACCAGTTTTGGCTGGTTACGTTATACCAGGAGTATTATCAAGACTTGCAACTCAAAACCTCAACCTTGATAAAGCATGTCGGGTCAACTTAAAGTATGGGGATGCTATCTGCGATGCTCTTATTGCAAAAGAAGGCAACATGTATCAGAAAGAAGAACTATACATACAGGAGCTAATCGCGTCGATGGAAACTTGGAAAAATATTATTTTAACAGCATTACCAAGTTTCATAATTTTGTTTTTAGGCGCCTGGAGTGATAGGACTGGAAAAAGAAAGATATGTATTTTACTTCCTATCGTAGGTGACCTGCTTGCATGCTTAAGTAATATACTCAATGCCTATTTTTTTTATGAACTGCCAGTTCAAGTTACAATATTTTTTGAGGCATTTTTTCCAGCTATTACAGGTAGTTGGATAACAACATATATGGGTGCTTTTAGTTATATTAGTGATATATCCAGTGAGGATACAAGGACGTTTAGAGTTGGCATAGCAAACTTATGTCTTACAGCAGGTGGACCTATAGGAACTGCATTAAGTGGAATATTATTAAAATATATTGGGTATTATGGGATTTTTACATTGAGCTCAATGTTATATGTATGCAGCATATGTCACGGTATATTTTGCATTAAGGATCCGCAAAGGCACAAGCAAGAAAAGAAAACCGAGGTGAGAAGTTATTAAGTATTAATTCTCAATCATACATTAAATTATATTATATGTTAGTTATTACGATTAGTTTGACACTTAATATATATACATAATTACTTCAAAAGATGGCCCATTTATCCTAGATTTCAAAATAGTATAACACGTATCACTTTTCACCTATTAAATATTGAATTTAACAAGGGCAAACGAGACAGAAATTTTTTTGAATGAAACAAATATGACGCCATTTCATTTGAGTTAGAACGAGACTGATAGAGATGCTAATTGGTGTGATTGGCTGAAACAGATGGTGACGCTCTGGCAGTTTTTTGTCTTTTAGTGGTCTGTACGCTACACTCCTTTGTTTAACGCGCATATTTGTATTTTTGTTTCTCCTTTTTCCGTACTAACGATTTTTGCTTTATGAAGTTGAAAACAAACAAGAATCATTATTTTTTTTCTCACCTGACTTTTTCTAGACTTGTAACTGTGACACACGAATATTATGTTTTCAAACTCTGCAGCGGATAAAAAACAGTGAACTGTATTTTCTACACTACTTCGAGTAATCCTAATCACGCCTCATCTCTACTCATCTGAAGAATATATAAACTTGCACCTCATCTACGGAGAATATGGATGTAACACTAGTACGTAACGTAGTCAGGCTTTATCGAGAAAGGTACCCAAATGCCGAACGTCATCCGGATCACAGCGTTTTTGTTCATGTTCATCAGGCGTTTTAGAAGGAACCTTGGTGGAAGACTCCGATTGGACTACGATGATGTAGTTTTAAATGAAATCAGTACTTCAGTACGTGCGATTGAATAAAGTACACACATCGAATTTTAATATGTCATACATATCATGTGATACGGGTACGGAATGTACTACCGCGTGACTACTCTCTTAGAATAAACTTTTGCAAAACAATGTCAGCAAAAGATAGCGAAGTTCCACAATTTTTGATAAAATATTATGGACCGTTGAAACAACAAGCAAAAAAGATGGTTATTTCAACATTCACAATATTCATTGTTGGCATACTGAAAACCACAGAAATGGTAATAAGACAATAGAAATGAATTAGCCCTCGATTACTTCCAAAACCAATGTCGCCACATCTTAAAACATACGCATTAAGCGACCCATGCCTGCAGCCGTATTGTTACGAGCTTGAGGTTCGTTACAATAAAAACTGCCGATTAAATTACCAAAATTTACACTTTAATTCACTTTACACTAATTGAAACTTAAAACACTAATAATTAATCACACTGATTCACTTTATTTCGCTCCGAAGCTTCGCTTGTCTCGCCAAATTCAATACTGCCCCGATCGCGTCTAACCGACTAGGCGCCGAAAGTTCGAGTGTAAGGCTTCTAGAAAGCTTAGTTCTTCAATTCGATACTAGATGGCGCTGTTGGTCGAAAGTCAAGATTGACATTTTCTAGGAAGCCCTCCTCGCTCTGGTCTCCCTGTAACTAGATGGCGCTAGTGCGGGGAACAGGACGTCAACTAAGGCGCCCAACAGTATTATAAACACACGCAATGCACAATGATATCTAATGTTTCACATTACATTGCTTGAATAGTTTGTCAACGTTGCGTGCGTCGCGTATTTGGTGGAACAAAAGCAGTAATTGTAATTGTACAGTACGAAAAGTAATAAATGAAAGTTAAGAAAGGTCATAGTAAATTATTCATCTAGATGTACATTATTCAAAACAATGATAATTAGTAAATAATCAACTTACCGATGAAATGTTATGCCTTTATTAGTTGAATTACACGTCCTTGACGAGTTTTTACAGCTGATTATGCTGCATTTCACTATTATAATAACGTGAATTCAAGTACGATGTTCTCCGCGCAACTAAATCACAAAATGTTGAATGATGTTCATCTACACATCATAGCGGCGACAAGGCCAAGCGTCTATGAGACTTTTATTGTCTTATTATTACGATTTCTGTGCTGAAAACCCACATTTAATACTAGAGGACCAATCGCAATACCAATTTTAAATAAATTTAGTGACTGGAATAATGAACGGTCAAATTATTGGTCCTTTTGAATTAACGGAGACCTTGAATGGTGAAAATTATTTGAATTTCATGGAAAACAATTTACAAGACTTGTTTGACGGTGTACTGCTCAACATGCTTCGAATAGTGAGGTTTCAATAATACGGTTGCCCAGCGTCATATACGTTACTTTGAAAGAGAAAATTCATTATTTAGATACTCAATAATGAATTTTCTAATAAATTGATTGGCCCTCTTGGTTCAATTGTGTGGCCACCTCGCTCTCTAGACTAAACTCTTTTTTAACTTTACCCGCAAACTGAGAGAAGTATACAAGGACGAACACAGTAAAATAAACCGAGTAGAGACCCTTTTTACTGGAAACGAGGCATTCCGTCTTAGCCCTCATGGGTGACAACGCATCTGCATTTTGATTCGTAATCGAGGATAGATATAGATGCCTATGGGCCACAGCAACCACTTACCATCAGGTGGACTGTGTGCTCGTTTGTCACCCTATGCTATATAGAAAAAAGACAAAACTTGTGCAAAACTTAATCAAAACATAACTGAACTACGCCAAAAATTTAGAGTAGCTGCTGCAGAAATTAATTTAAAAAGATACGGAAGATTAGTGTAGTGATCTTTTTTTAAACTATTAAAAAAGAAATAGGCTTGCATTCATTCTGAACATTTTTTAGAGCTTAAAAATATTTAAAAAAAAATTGTTTAATTTTATACTTTTCTTCCGATATATTGATAGGTTTGCTTTTTTGCAATCCAATCTAACATAATTTATTCGTATATCAAATGACATCTATACCTGTCTCGCTCTAACTCACATGAAATGGCGTCCTTATTTGTTTCATTTAAAAACATTTCTTTTACAAATGCACTTGTATTCAATATTTAATAGATGAAATGTATTGTGGTGTAGGTGTAGAACTGTTTTGATTTTTAGGTCTTGTTTCAGTAAATCAAATTAATTTTATTATTTAAGGGGATATAATAAAAATACTTCCTTAAATGGCTTAGCAAGATTCTCCGTTATGCCGAAAATATTTATTTATTTATTTCACAATTTATGTACACACAAGTAAAGGAGAGGACACATCATGATAAAAAGTTTGTACAAAGGCTCTACTTATCTCACAATGAAATTTCTTCCAGCAGGCCAGTATCAAACACATATGATGCACATAATGATTATAAGGTGTGCACTTTGTTATTATACAACACATATGGGGATAAAATAAAAATATACGTCAACTCAAATACTTATATATAAACAAATACATGAATATATTCATATTTAAACAAACATAAATACTTAATATAATATAAAGTCATACTTAAATATATAAACATATATACACACACATACATACATATGTGTACATACATATATGTACATACAAATATTTGTAACAGTATAGTAAATATCAGAGATTTGAGACTTACATAGAAGACAGCGATAAATAATTTTCTTTTACTCGTTTTTTGAACAATGTCGCTGTTTTGATTTCTCGAATGTGAGTAGGAAGCGAATTCCAGAGTCTTACTGCTTGTACGGAGAATGAACGGGAATATGAATGAGTATTAAAGGGTGGGAATTTTAAGAGAGTTTTAAGGTGAGATCAACATACTGTATCTGGGGATTTAAGAAAGGTAAATCGATTTCAGAGGTATGTAGGGAAATTTGGGCTATGTAGGATGTTAAAAAGGAGACAAAGGATACGAGTATTCCTGCGAAATCGGATCGGGAGCCACTTGAGTTGCTTTCTATATTTAGAGACGTGGTCAAACTTCTTGAGTCCGAAAATATACCGAATGCAAAGGTTTTGCAATCGCTCAAGTTTGTTTAATTGCTCCTCTGTGGCATCCAAAAAACAGACATCAGCGTAATCTAAGATAGGCAAAATAAGAGTTTGAACAAGAGAGATTTTCGTTGATAAGGGTAAAAAACTTTGAAGACGTTTTAATGAGTGGAAAGCATAATAAACTTTTCTACCTAAGTCCGTTATGTGAGGACCCCATGACAACCTATTGTCAATAATTAAGCCCAAGTTCTTCACAGATTCAGTATAAGTAATTGATGTGCCATTGATAATCACATATGGCAGGGTTCATTTATCAATTAAGCTACTAGTATATCTGCTACTTACTATTATTGCTTGAGACTTACTTGGATTTATAGTTACCATGTGATCTGGACCAACGAATAATTCTCTTTAAGTCATCATTCAGTGCTTCTATCGCCAATTTAGCTCCAGGTGCCACAAAGTGACGGTAAAGCTGCAAATCGTCTGAATAAAGATTAAAATTGGAGGATATTATTTTTGTTATAGAATTGATAAAAATGGTGAAGAGCAAAGGAGACAAGACGCCACCCTGGGGTACACCCGTTATAAGATTACACCAGTTGGAATAAGTATCATTGGAACGGATACATTGTGAGTGACTCCGAAGATAGGAATCCAAACCAGAAGAAGGCCAGAGAATGGCAGAAGGTGAAACATTAATATACTGCAGAATTTTTAAGAGGATATCAAAGTCAACAGAATTAAAGGCACTGCTGAAATCTAATAAAACGAGTACGGTTAATTGTTTTTGATCTATGGCTCGACGGATATCATCAGTTAACTGAAAAAGAGCAGTTGTTGTACTATGACCGGGCCGGAATCCGGATTGAAATATACTTAAAATATTGTTGAAATTAAGATAAGAAGACAATTGATTGTGAAAAATATGTTCAAGTACTTTAGAGAGGAATGGTAATATAGATATAGGTCAAAATTCGGAATGTAATGTAGGGTTAGCAACCTTGGCTATTGGAATAATTTGTGCTAACTTCCACGAGTGTGGAAAACAGGAGAAAGATAATGAGAAATTAAATATATGAGTAAGAACTAGGAGAATACATGGTAAAATCATAGTTATCATTGTGGAAGAAATTTTGTCATTTCCCGTTGCAGCAGAAGATATAGATAGCACTGATCGTTTTAATATTGCAGCATTAATTTAGAAATAAATATATGGTAAAGTTTAGGATTAATGTTAGGTACTATGTTAGATGATAACACGATTCCGTAAAATTTTCGCGATAGAAAGAAATCCAAATTACCTCTAAACTGAACAATAAACCGCTGGTATTCATAAAATACTTTAAATTAGATCATGAAACTTTGCACACTAACTGAAATAACTATAAAGCAGGGCTTATGTTTTTTATTTATTTTAATTACCATTATTTTCACTGTAAAAAGAAATTACCTAAACTATCGGTGTATTGAAGCTTGTTTTCTGCCACCTAATCAGTCTCCATCAGTCTTGCTTCAGCTTTGAAAGAGAAAAGCTGTGTCACTTACAATCAAAATACACATTACGCAACAGGACGGCGTAAAATTAAAATGGGAAATAACCGTAATAAAAATAAGAAGTCGCTGGCAAAATATGATAAACCTAATGAAATAAGTATCTAACGACCTATCGACATACAGTATTAGTGATTAAAAATATATCGGTAGATAGCATAAGACGCGCGGGGAAGTGGGGATGAAATTAGAATTTGAGCTGACTTCCTATATCCTCTTAAGGATGAAAAGTGATATATGTTATGTATCCAAACAAACAGACACAGAACAAGAAAGATTTATTAATTACGCGGTGGAATCTCAAATTATACTTAAATAATTTTACAATTAAATTTATTTTATCTTATATATGAGAATTAGAATAATGTAATTTTGTATAGTGACAGTTATACCGATATTATAATATTGTTCACAGGAGAAGCCATTTAGTTTATGGGGATTTTTAAAATCTTTTTTCGACATAAAACATGTCAAAGACACTCTAACAGTAGCTTTCAAAAACGGTCCTAATCATAGAAGAACAAAGTCTATCTTGGTCCTTGCATCTATTGCTTTTATTTATGGACCCGCTCACGGTATGTATTTATTAATCTTGAGATTTTTATAATGACTCTAAATTTACACGAATAATACGCTTAGTAAGGATGAAACGTATTTAAAATTTAACGTGTTTAATTAAATGAATTTGAAACTGGTTGTACTTTGCTACACTCGTGATCAAACAGAGATTAAAGTATTCAACTTTCTACTGTTATAGTTAATTCCTGTTATAGTCAATTTGACCTAAACTAAGCTGAGCTTTAAAAGAAAATGGTTTTCTTCCAGGTTCTTTTCAGAGCAAAGGTTTTACCTATGAATAATATATTTCATTTAGTTCTATTTTATTATTTAAATTTTCCTTATATGCATCACATAAGCCAATATTTCGATCCCCCAATCTCGATGTTGCTAGTCGCCGTAGATCCACTGCTAGAGCAATCCCCTCAAAACATTCACACTTTACTTCACTACTACTACTAATAATAATTTAGGAATAGAGTTCTAGAGTAATATAAAACTAAAGTTTCAATCAAATCACTATGTTATGTCTGTGGTAGTCCGTTTTTTAAACAAATGTACGTGATGACAGCTCTTATTTCGTTTTGATGTTATCTCTTTGATGTATTTGTATTATGACAATTAAATAAATGTACCTCTCGTGAACCGTAGCCTAGCGTATATGATATTTTATGCTGATTTACTGGTACATAAGTAAGCGAAACTTTTTTTTGGATTTTCATGTGAAAACATAAAATAGCCACTTTTTTCTCTCAAAATTATTTTTCCAACTAGCAGATTATACTTCGACATGTGCATATGTAGGTATATTCCTCTTTTAGGATTATATGATTTAATTGTAACAATCAATAATTAAAAGTTGAAGGTAGCCTGCGTCAACTATGACATTAGAATGTCAAATACTGGCACATACCTACGGGTATGAAATATTTAATTCTTTAGGTAATTTTAAAACCTTTTGTGTCATAATTTATTTTGTCAATCTACTTACTATTCGTTATTTTATTTAAGGTTTAAAATCTATAACTTGTTTAAAAATCGTTTGTTTTGCATTAATCACTTCCACAGTTTGGAAGAAGTAGCAGGAGAATAAAAAAATACTGTATGAAGATTTTGTTCCCTCAAAATAAATTTAGTAACATCGGCTGTTACAGTCGCAAATATAGTTATGTAACACGTTTATAAATTCAGTATAGTATAAAATATTTTATTGGCTAATCTTAATTTTCAGGAGAATATACAATCCGATATCTCTTTACTCGATATCGTTTCAATTGGGATGCCGTCAAGTACAGTTTCTATAGCACGTTTTACATTGGTATACATACACTTGGTAGGTATCATCTATTTAATTAACATTCCGAAATTATAATTAATTATAAAGATTTTCACTTTATATGTGAGAGAAATTTAAATCTCGAAAATGATGAAAATGTGAATTTCACAATTTTTACTGGTCAATTTTATCACCCATCGGATTTCGTCAGCATGTATCAAGGATTCTAGGTAAATTAGTACCAAAAATTTAATCAAACGTTAATTAGTACCACAAATATATGCGCTAGCACTAGGACACTCCCTCGTATACTCGGACCAAACGTATTTATTATATTATGCTAATATTTCAGGTAAGCCAAGATGCCTAGTCAAGGGCACGGAACCTATCCGAATGTAACAAAATAGAAAACCATTGAGTTGTGTTTTTGCGTAAAATGTTTCTTTTGACTAGAATTTAAAACTAGAAACCGTAGCATATTATTCACGTTTTCAAAAGTGGTGTGATGTGATGTCTCCCGTGTCCGTACACTTAGATCTATGCAAGCTGATTTTTTCACGTCAGCATTACATCGGATTCTTGCGTATATACGAATTTTGAGCAGTAAATATTCAATTTTCTGCTCAATCGATTATTTTTTAATATTTTCGAAAAGTAACATGGTAAAAGAGTTAATTTCATCTATGTTTTTAAGACACTGTTTAAATTTGATACCTTAAATATGATATTTATAATATACGCTGTAGTCATGTATGATGTTTCTACCAAATAAATATTGTCTAACTACTGAAATTTGTTTTAGGAGCACTAATTTCAATAAGTATTTTCAGTAGAAAATTAAAATGGGACGATTCTATGTTAGGATTAATTTCCAACGTCAGCAAAATTGTAGGAGCCTTGGCTACAGGTTTGGCTAGAAATGGCTTGGAGATGTACTTGGGTAAATTTTTGTGTATTTTGTATCGATTATTTAATGATCGTTCTGGGTTTGTTTATTTGAAATTATATTATTTCAGCTGTTGCAATAGAGATGTTTAATGCGACATCATTTACAGCGTTAAGATCTATCTCATCGAAACTTGTAACGAGTGATGAATTAGGTAAGAATCTATACAAACTTTCTTAATGTTTTAGAGTTTATAAGAAATTAAAAATAACAACACAAAATTCACAAGAGAAACGGAACATAATTTATAAGTATCTTCATTTGTAAATAAGCGAAACAAGCACACGATACAATAAACGACAAAGATGTAATAATATTTTCTAGTCGTTATTTATTTCCCTAATTCTATTATAATAATGAGTATTATTACAAAAGCTAAACCCTACAACATCCGTAAGCCCATGTGACCCTACATTTTGGATATAATACTTTGATTAAAAGATTATATCCAAGATGTTGGAATTTATAGTTACAGCTTGGATCATCATCACACTGCTTATCGAACTCGCAGCTGAACAATGGCCTTCTTACAGGCTTATAAGGAGGATAATTGCCAGTTATAGTTAGAGGGTGCCAAGCTTGGCAGGTGGGTTGGCAACCGCAGTTTTTTTAATGCTATTAATAGAAATAGGATTGCTGTCCATCTACTGGTGTTTGTATCTGTAGCCTCTTACATCACCTACGAAATGTAATGTCTTAATTAACATTTGTACACCGCCAATGCATGGTCTAACATGCTTATTATCCTAAAAACCTAACTTACAACATAATCGGCTTTACAAAAAATATTATAAAAAGAAAATTATAAAAATAAATCAAGCATTCACATTTTTATGGGTTTTCAATTTTGTTTTTAATTTTTTGATTTGATGTATTAAAAGGTACTAAATGGTAGGTTGGTCACTGCCTGTGATTGTATGTTATTTATAAGTTCTTAATAATAATAATAATAATGAACATAATTATCATCAACATTATAGTTCACAAGTTATACTTCACAAGTTCACAGATGAAACTAGCCCTCCCCAAAGTAGTGCCACAAAACGCGCTCCTGAACCACCTGCATCCATCAACTTCATGTCCAACCAGGTCGCCACTCCATCTAGTGGGGGCGGCCCTACATTTCACCTAGCGTTACGAAATTGCCACTTAGAACCATTTTTCCTCATCTGTTGTCGGTTCTTCGAGCCGTTGGGTTATGTCGGTTACTTTGGTTTTACTACGGATATCCTTATTTTTAATATATCTCGCAAAGAAACCCTGACCATAGCTCTTTCCATAGCTCATAGCTAAAACGGACGTACGTATAGAAAATAAAAAGTTTCGTTGTAGATCTCAGGGTTAACAACATTCGGGGGCATTCAGAGCCATTTGCCATCATGTAAACTGTTAGCCCGTTTTCACTCCAACATTGTTAAAAATGGAAACGTATTAGGGTTCTGGAATCCATCTGGATAGATACCATACTTATATTATATTCTTGCTTTACAGCATCACATACAATTTGGTTCCTGGATTTAAGCGTCCCAGTAAGCTCTGAAGCCGTGTGGCGTTCGATCATAACTAGTGGAATTATTTATTCGAGATTGGTGACAGGCTTCCACTTACTATAATCAGATGTTTTTCAAGCTTATTAGCAATTTCTGTTTCATCATTTTTGTTTTTATTGCCTTTTCATAAACATACCATCTGGAAAACGGATGCTGCTTCCAATAATCAGTGTGTTAAGTCCTTTTAAAATCTGATTTTTATATCATTTTAAAATGTTATCTGTCGCCGGAGCTTCGTCAATCAATCACTCGAGAGCTTAGAGTTCTTTGAATTTTGGGAACAAATACGGTACATTCGACTTTACGTTACTGCAATTACATTTTTACAGTAACACTATAAAAATTCTCATTTTTATGAAACACTAAATCCATCGCCTATTTCCAGTGTTCCTTCACCGCCGAGAACGTGGAAAATCAGTACTCAAAATTGCCATTTCGTTTGTGTTACTGTGAAATTCACGGCCAGCGCTTAGCCTCTGTCTCTGAACTGCCGTGTCCCTATTGAATATAATAATAATAATAAAAATAATGTCCTCCAGACCGAATTCCAGCCACGGAGGCTAGCCATTGGCGCAGGACAGGATTACAGTGCCCAAGTGTATGTGCAGTGCACTCTCTATCCTCACTCACTTACTTGTGTTATGTGTATATTATATAATATTTATCTAGTATTAAGAAACTTTTCTTAAAATGTTCATTAGATCATTAAATGATTATATTGTGATCAATAATTATTTTTCTAGGAAAAATGATATCTTTTTTTCAATTTAATGGAGGTGGTAACATCAATGATTTTCGGGCCCACCTATTCGTGGATATACATGATGACTTTAAAAGTAGATGCCGGAATTGTGTACTATATAAGCACTGGGCTGACAGTTCCACCTATTTTAATTTTTGGGTACGTAGTATGGAAAGTAATCTATAAAAATGACAGGTTTGTTGAAAGAAGACCCACGGGGAATCATAATCGATGATCTTATAGCTTCCGTTAGATGGCGGTATATCGTCTAAATTACACCAGACGTATATTATACTGTTGCGCGCCTAAGTTGACGTCAGGTACTTGCACTAGCGCCATCTAGTGTCGGGGAACAGAGCGAGGAGGGCTTCCTAGAAAATTTCAATCTTGATCATTCGACCAACAGCGCCATCTAGTATCGAACTAATGAATTAAGCTTTCTAGAAGCCCCATACTCGAACTTTCTGCATCTGGCCGATCGGCGCTCGTATCCACTAGAATATTCTGGATGTGCGATTAAACGCCGATCGGGGCAGTATTGAATTCAACGAGACAAGCGAAGCTTCAGAGCGAAATAAAGTAAATCAGTGTAATTGATGATTAGTGTCTTTAAGTTTTAATTGGTGTTCGGTAAACAGTAAAAATCGGTAAAATTAATCGGTAAAAAGTGTAAATTTTGGTAATTCAATCAGCAGTTTTTATTGTCACGAACCTCGAGCTCGTAACAATTGGTGTCAGAAGTGGGATGAAATCATGCCTATTTTACCTAAGGACGAAATGGAGGGTGTCCATACCCAAAGTCAACGTCAGCAGATCTGAGGGCCAGCCTCCGGCCACGAAGGCCGGCCCGTCAGTAGCTCCTACGTCTGTGGCACCTGACTTATCTGCGCTGCTGCTGCACAGCTAAGTCAGGTGCCTGATGGTGATGCTCCAGCAGCTGCAGCGCGGACAGGAGGAACAAGCCCGCCGGCAGGAGGAACGGGCCCGCTGGCAGGAGGAACAGGCTCGTCGTTTAGAAGAGCAGCTCCAACGCGATAAAGAAGAGCAGATGCTCCTCATGAAATACCTTCACGCTACCTTCGGAAAAGATATAAGGGAGTTGAAGGATAAAGTTGCTCAGTGTGACAAACGTCTGTCGGAAGCTGAGATCCGAATCAACCAATTGAACAAAGTGATGGCTGATATGAAAAAAAAAACGCTGAACGACCTCAAACTTGGGGATGGAATAACAGCCCCCCGTAGCAACTACAACACCTTCAGTACGTGGATTCAAAGCGCCGCCGTTCGACGGGACTTCCTGGTCAGCCTACAAAATCCAGTTCTAGGCTGTCATGAAAGCGAACGGCTGGAATAAAAGTCAGGCCATGCCTGCCCTCACACTAGGCGCGACCAGGCCTTAACAGTTCTGGAAGCTCTCGGTGAGGAAGTGACTTATGAGCAGCTCTTTGAGGCATTGGACGCGACATATGGCGACGCTTACCTGGAACATGTCTTTCGGGTGCATCTTAAAGATCGCGTGCAGCGCATCAATGAAAACCTTCAGCAGTGGGCTCTAGAGGTGGAGAAGCTGGTGCGAAAAGCATACCGGTCTGTACCTGCGCTCATTGAAGGGAACCTGGTGCAGACATTCAATCAAGGCACGAGACGCTTAAGGACGCCTTGGCCCATGCACTGAAGGTGGAAGCCGTGCGGCAGGGTCATCATTACTATCACGTCAGGAAGGTTGCAGCAGCTACAGTTGGCGACTGCAATAAAGTATACAGCCCTAGGTGCTATGGCTATGGGGAGAGAGGTCATCTTCGATCCAGCTGCCCTAAGCGAACTGTAGAAAGGGAAGTTGATCGATCTCGAGAGGGTGGTGCAGCTAACAGCAACGCCCAGCGGCAGCAGGGAAACTGGCGGGTGCTGGCTGATGTTAAAAGAGCCCCTGTGATGATAAAAAATGTGGTAATTATGTTGATATTTTAGTGCTAAGATAAATGTAGATTATGCTTATGAATTATCTAGTTGTTTGCTTTGTAGTGTCTTTATTGTGGCCTTACATGTTTCTTATAAATATTATACACATTCACATATTTGTTTCTTATGTTACCCAGACCCCGCTCGGCGCCCATGACACCCCAAAGACCTTAATCTCACAACCCCATGATGGGAACAGTCTAATCATTAAGGGCGAGGTCAACGGAATGCCGTGTAAACTGACCATAGACACTGGAGCCTCTCGTACGGTTGTTAGTAATATCTATCGAGTGGGACCCCCAGCAAGGATGCACAAACGAGAATGACCACACTTTTGGAAGACTGTCACAGCGTTCTCTCGCCGAACGAAATGGTCAAGGCGAAGAAGTTTTTACTCAAGTACGCCAATGTATTCTTATAACGATGCTGTCATAGGAAAGACTGGCTTAGTTCAACACAAAATAAACACAGGTGAAGAATTGCCTATCCGTCAGCGGCCAAGAAGATTGCCGGTAGCACGTGAAAAGGAAGTGGAAACCATGATTGAGGGAATGGTGAAGGATGGTGTTATTGAACCTTCGTCTAGTCCATGGTGTTCACCCGTGGTGCTGGTAAAAAAGAACGATGGCAGCATGCGGTTTTGTGTTGACTGCCCCCATCTGAACGACGTTACAAAGAAGGACAGCTATCCCTTGCCAAGAATTGACGACACGCTGGACATGCTTACACGAGTAAAGTGGTGTAGCTTGCTGGATCTAAAAAGTGGCTACTGGCAAGTTGAAATTGACCCTAAGGACAAGGAGAAAACTGCGTTCTCAACGAGAAAGGGTCTGTGGCAATTTAAAATGATGCCGTTTGGAATGTGCAATGCTCCAGCAACGTTTGAAAGGCTGATGGAGCTTGTACTTACCGTGCTAATTGGCCATGCCTGTCTGGTCTAATTGGATGACATCATCATCGTGGGCCGTACGTTTGAGGAACACCTTCAAAACCTGGAACGCCGCTGTCAAGGATTGGCCGGTTCCAAAAGACAAGACGCAGGTTAGAGCATTTTTGGGTTTGTGCTCCTATTACCGGCGATTTGCGAATAACTTTGCAGATATAGCCAAACCTCTGCATAAGCTAACCGAGACGTCGCTCCACTTGGGCTTGGGAGCACTGGCCTTCATCCATTCCAGAATCGGCTTGATGTCCGGATCCTCCTGCTGTGCATGTTGTAAGCTGTCCTTCCACTCGTTGCTGAGGTACTCTGTCCTGAGCATGCTCACGGATACCACTTCCTTACTCTCTTGCCTAGTACAATATTTGCAATCGTCAGGACAAGTTCTTCTTGACAATGCATCTGCGTTGTCATGAGATTTCCCGCTGCTATGTTCGATCTCAAAATCGTATTCCTGCAGTAGTTCAATCCACCTCGCAACTTGTCCTTCTGGATTTTTTAAACTTCAATATCTATTTTAGTGAAGCATGGTCAGTTCGTAAGTGAAATTTCCGCCCCAGAAGATATTTGCTAAAATGCTGCAACGATTTTACCACAGCTAGCAATTCGCTCTTACGACACAATAGTTCCTTTCCGGTTTTGACAACGACTTGCTGAAGTACGCTTTCACGACCTCTTGGTCACCATTCCGTTGAGACAACACACCACCAAGTCCTATATCACTTGCGTCTGTGTTAACTATAAATTCTTCGCTTGCATCAGGGTATCCCAAAATGGGTTTTTAGCACAGACGGTCCTTGAGCTCCTGGAATGCAATATTGCAACTTTCATCCCAGCAGAAATGTCGCTTCTCCTCGGTTTCCATTCCATTCATTCCATTTCATTCCAATCCAAGAATCTTCAACAGTTGCAGATAAACTAGTTCATGAAGTTTTCTGTCGTTTTGGAGTACCTTTATAGATTCACAGCGACCAAGGAAGGAATTTTGAGTCTCAAATATTCCAAGAAACTTGCCGAGTTACCCATAATACAAGAACGACTTCTTATCACCCGCAATCTGATGGAATGGTAGAACGATTTAATCAGACATTGGAGAGGTACCTACCAAAAGTTGTAGACAATCGGCAAAGAGATTCAACATCAAACGCAAGCCCAAAGCGAACCGAATCAGGCAACAAATGCCGTAACATAAACCGGTATGCACAAAAAAAAAAAGGCTCGAGTATTTCTCAATCCAGACCGCAGCAAAGGGAAATCTCCTAAGCTTCAAGCTAAATGGGACGGCCCGTACCGGATTGTGACCAGGATCCACGATGTAACCTACCGGATACAAAAAGGCGCAAGAGGGACTCCTAAGATCGTCCATGTGGCGCCTGGCGCGTTATTATGGGGCCGATAATGCTGGGGACGAGCATGTCTTAGGAGGGGGCAGTGTTACGCGCCTAAGTTGACGTCAGGTACCTGGAACTAGCGCCATCTAGTGTTGGGGACCAGAGCGAGGAAGGCTTCCTAAAAAATATCAATCTTGATCTTTCGACCAACAGCGCCATCTAGTATCGAACAGAAGAATTAAGCTTTCTAGAAGCCCCATACTCGAACTTTCTGCATCTGGCCGATCGGCGCTCGTATCCACTAGAATATTCTGGATGTTTGGGCGTAAAAGTGTATTTAAAGCCGCTGCATGCGCGATCGGGGCAGTATTGAATTCAACGAGACAAGCGAAGCTTCAGAGCGAAATAAAGTAAATCAGTGTAATTGATGATTAGTGTCCTTTAAGTTTTAATTTGTTTTCGGTAATAAAAATGTAAATTTTGGTAATTCAATCGGCATTTTATATTGTCACGAACCTCGAGCTCGTAACAATACTGACTAGAAGCAGGCTTAAAATTGCAAGACTGTCTGAGTTGTCTAGTATTGCGATGTTAAATTAGGCTGCCAAGCATGACGATTAAGAAAAATTCTTCCTAAAACTGAGGAGGCCTCTGATACAGTAAGCTTCCAAGACTTAAGATGAGGTATTTTATTGAATTTGGCGACTGGGATTTTACTGTTTTTACAGATCAATAGTTATTTTAAGATACGACGACAACAGATATTACAGGTAACATCTCTTTCTATCTAAGGTCCTCCTTGAGCAAGAAGATTGAATGCTTGTTCTATGCTGTTGCGATGTTAGCAATAGAAGTTGTTGAGGCTTTTATGTATATTTTTATCAAAAACTTCTAATTCCTCGTTCGTCTACGTTCGTTTGAAGGTGAACAAAATTCAAAATTCTAAGTCAACGAATTTGAAAGATATTTTTATTGATTAAAACTACTTTTACGGATTTTATCGCATTTATTTTACTTTTAATTACTTTTATTTTTAATTCCCGACGTTTCGGGCGCTTTCCAGCACCCATGGTCACGGGGGACTGAGATGACTGACGTCCCGATGTCATTGTTAAACCCGGAGTATCTTCACTTACTTACCACGTACTTTAACAATGACATCGGGACGTCAGTCATCTCAGTCCCCCGTAACCTATGGATGCTGGAAAACGCCCGAAACGTCGGTAATTAAAAATAAAAGTAATTAAAAGTAAAATAAACGCGATAAAATCCGTAAAAGTAGTTTTAATAAATGTGTAGTATTCGCGTAAATATAAGAAATCATTAGATAGTTTTATGTCACGTGAGAAATGTTTTTGCGATTACAAACTTGCTTTTGCCATTTGAGTATTGTCCATAATGTAGGCCAATGTATGGGAGAACGTGTTATTCACTGCAAAGTAAAGTATGCCTCACAATCCGAAATACATTTTCGTTAGAGAAATGTTGCCGACCTTACCTGTAATTCCCAAGATGGTTGAACATTTTACATAAATAATTAAGTTTGTTCGGAACCCTCAGGGTGCGAATCCTGCTAGTACTGGTTCTATATTTTCCTTTTACGGTAAATACACCTCACTCCTTCTGGACAGCACAGTGTCTCTCAACAGTTGGGTGCGACGCTGGTGGCCAACATACAAGAAATATATGGTCAGAAAATTATTGTTTAGGTTTGTAAAACATCTCCCCGTGAATTATTATCGATAATTATATATAAAATTGCCCTAACATTCTTAAATATGTGAAATTTAGGGCTGATAAAAACCGATGTCACTATGATTTTTAAAGTAAAAATTTGTATTTGGTTCTAATAAAGAGTCAGATTATCAAATGAACCCATATCATAATATAAAATAACTAACATTATACGAGTATATCTAATAATTTTTGACTGTATAGTGGCATTGTAAAAATATTCACCACCCCATTATTGTTTATTTTAATCATTATATATTATTAAATCTGTGAAATTTAGGATGTTAACAAAGGCTAATAATATGAAATATACTTGATGGAAAAAATACTGTGTTAACCGCAGTTTTTACTATTATTTTTAAGTTGCTAAAAACGCTGCTGCCCTTCTCCTGGTTCGTTTCCCTCTTTCGCCTCTTACGACACTAACGGTACGATAATGGGGTAGTGAATATTTTTACAATGCCACTATACAGCCAAAAATTATTTGAGTACATTTTTTTATTTAATAATTTCAACAGGAAAACATCCTGCATAAATATGTAATATCAAATGCTTAATTGCAGGTGGTTTTTCGTGCAACATCGAAAAAGTATAAAAGGACAAAAATCTGAACAAAAAGGTGATAAAAATATTACAACAAATAAAGAAGACTTGCTGCTTAGCAGCATAGATTTAGCAGATAAGAAAATATTTATGGAATGATTTATATAACATGTATGATTAAAATCGTTTAAAATTAAATAAACACTTTGTGAGATAATATATTGTGTTTTTCTCGAGATGTTAAGTCTCGTAGTATGATGTGTTAGTATGAAAATTTTATTTTACTCCCCGTCGCCGCACCGTGGCATTGGCGTGATCATTTTATTTCTTAAAAGGCACGTCAAAATGTTATTTATTACTTTAGGTTTCAAGTGATTATTTTCATAGCCCAGCGTTCTCAAACTTATAATAATATCTACACTGAGGAATTTTCTCGTGAATACAAAAACCACTTTTTGAAACCTAATTATGTAGTGTGTAAGTGAAAACGGTAATTATTACATTTTCTTATTTTTGTAGAAGCAGTCACATAATTCGCTTATCTTTATTTCTGTTATACTGTTGTTGCACTTAGTAAATATATCATCTTGTAATATTTATTGTTTTATACCTACACCCAGGTTGCTAAAGATGCTACACCAAGTCAGTTGGCATGGGACAAGCCCTATGAAATCATCACCAAAAGGACAAAGGGAGCTGCTATAAGAAGATTGCACTCGCAAAATATTTTAAATTTGATATAAGAAAAGAAGTTTACAAGAATATGATGTATATATGTAGTCTGAAGATATAAAAGCAACTTTTGTGTTAGCAGTATAATATTTTGTATGTTAGATGCTTGTCAAATTTCGTCAAAATAAATTGATGTTGAATGTGTGGTAATAAAATTGTCAATGACATCTGTTTTTTTTTTTGAATTTTCAACTTATAGTTTTAACGTCACTAAATTATTATCGTAGTGATAAATTTAAAAAAAAATGGATCTTTATTTGCATAAGTAATTAATTATATCATATTATTGGTAGCGCCAAGGCCGTTTGCAATCGGCGCTGCGGGACTATGGATTCTAATCCCGTACGAAATAAGTATTTTGTGGTGTATAATAGTAAGCAATTCATACAATATGTAAGTCCTCCACGTTACGATAGAAAGTTCTATTCATTTATTTTATTTATTATTTTATTTTAATAGTACAAGTATGACAAACGAGCACACAATCAACCCGATGATAAGTAAATCTTCTGGCTCATTATCATCAATATCAGTATTCGATTTAGTATCAAAATGCAGATGCGTTGTCACTCCTGAGGACTAAGATGGAATAACTCGTTTTCAGTAAAGAGAGTCTCCGCTTTTCTTCATCCACCATTCGAAACACATCAGCATTAAGCCTATACCAGCATGGAGGTATGTTTTATTATCATCAGCATTACAGCCCTTGACATGTCCCAATCCATCTGCTTCCATCGACTTCATGCATATCTTACCCGGTCGTTGCGCCATCTAGCAGTGGGTCCCCCTACATTTTCGCTTACCAGTTTGTGGTTGCCATTCGAAAAAACTATTTGCCCCATCTATGAGATATAAACTGTTCTATTTAACGTAGTAGAGCCACACTGCAGCTACATTATGGTTGCAGAACGAATAGATCAGATTGTTTGGTCTGGTCTTTCAGAATAACTGCATAATGTTGCTGTGTTTGTATGGAGAGCGTGGAGAACTGGTGCCCCTTACAACGGGTAGCAAGACATTCAGCTTACCAACATTTTGTTACTGAGAACACTCGCATTGAATTGCGTTGTATGCGAGCAACTTGGTTGTGAACAATGAAATTGCCAATTGGTGCACTTAAATAAGTTTTTATGTGTCTAGAGTCCGTGGGTGTTAGTACCATTTAGTTTTGATTTCTACACTTATTATTCATTTAATTGCTGATCATGTGGTCCGTTCGTGGTGGTTCAAATCCCGGGTCACCTTAAAATCAGTTATTGGATTTTTCTCTTAAACACTTCCCCCAGTAGCAGTCCAGAGTCAGGCTAATAGCGGTGTTTTTATCACACAAATTTTAGTAAAAAATGTATTTTTTTTTATTAATCACACATATTCTACAAAAAAACTGTGTGTTCGAAAAATGTAGGAAGAAACCTCACGCAGGTTTATACGTCGGTCTGGGAATTATTGTAAATTGTATTACTATTTTAAGGATATGTGATGAAAATGACTGTCAACAAACATTGGAGCAGTTTAGTGTAGCGAGCGAGGACTATTGTCTCTCTCATATTCAACACACTCATAGAACTGAGCATTCTATGCATATGATGGGATATTCTTAGGTTTGTTTTTGTAGAACATATTCTCTTCAGGTATAATTCAAAACTTTAAAATAAGATTTTACAACCAGTGCCTATTGCCAGTAATGACATAAGGATTTCAGACGTGGTCGTTCACTGCTGGCCATAAGAGAATGGTTGCTGAGTAGGCTAAGGAGAGGGATATGATCGGGGTTACTCGACATGATAGACTTCGAAATGAGGATATCCGGAGTAGAAACACAGTAACCGAAATAGCTTAACTGATTATTAGCCTGAAGATAAAGAACCATATAGCTGTATAGATATATAGATGGGGCAAATAGTTTTTTCGAATGGCAACCACAAACTGGTACTAACAAATCATCAAAGCAATACAAATATTCCATGGCGATAAATAGTGAACCTTAATATATTTAAATAGTATAGTATTGCACATCGAGTTATTAGAAATAATCTTGAGACGACGTCTGACCTTACTCCTGAAATTAATTTCGATTGGGATCCAAACTGATGATGTTTGGAACCTGATTTTAAGATGAAACCTGAACGATTTTTTATTAAGCGTTATCAGCATCATCACGCACATCAGGATATGATTTATTCAGAAATTAATTTAAATTTCTTTTTAATTAGATTTATGACATTAATAGGAAAATCTATAAAAAAACATTCTGGTTACTTGCGATCACGAGCGCCATCTAGTAACATTCGATTCATGGATTCGAACCCACAACCTCTTTGAGTTCGCGGTCCGCGCCCTGCCATTGCGCTTAAACAATAACGAATCAAAGGCGATTGTGGAAGTTGATGATTAGCTTCAAAACAAATTGGTCTATTTGCGTCGAGACACTGATCAACAGAAAGAAGGTATTTTGAACCGTATTGTTACCTGCGACGAAAAACTGGATTCTCTCAGTAAGTTGTTTGGATCCTGGTTCAGAACCTAATCAATGCTCTAAACGAAAACTTACCCCTAGAAAAGTTATGCTCACTGTTTGGGGGTTGAGCGACGATGTGATTTAGCGCAGCTTCTTAGCAAGTACCAACCTATGTACTCACCTTGCGCCTACAGACTTCTACTTTTTCCAAAATTTGGATTTCTTTTTGGAGGGAAAAAAGTTCAATGCACGAGAGGCATTACAAAATGCCTCTGAAGAATTTGTTGCCTCTCGTACTGATGATTTCGTCAAGAAGGAAATTAATAATCTGCAACTGCGTTGGCAAAATTGCATCGATTGCATGTTAAAAATACAAAAAAAAATTACGTAAACTTATTTCATAAAAGCGGTAATATTATTGGTAAAGACCTAATATTTACTTATGAGGAAAAAAATACATGATCAGAACGTTAAAACTAAAAAATCGCAACCTATGTAGTAAAAAGTGGAGCAAATAATAAAATATAATCAAAATATAATAAGAAAGGTTATTTCTTTTCCCTGTTATAATCCGTATTATACAAGTCCCACGACTGGACTCGGGCTTCCATTTATTTCTGAGACATTAAGTAGGAATTTTTGTTGTTGGCGGTCTTGACATCAATTCCTCGAAACAATTTATTGCTCAATCTATACATTACATGAAATATCCTACGTTTTATTTACCAGTTCTTCCCAGTTTCATTCTACTTGTATTTCACAATTATAATAAATACATTTAGCAAGAAAATACTTCTAACAGACTCGAACTGTAATAATTTATCGTATAAATAACTAAGTTCTACAAATATAACAATAATCCTTGTTTAAGTGTTGTGGTAACGCATTGGAGTAGTGTTATAATTCATAATGACATTTTGTGAAATCTTTATCTCGTCATGGACGATATGGTAGGAACGTCAATACACTGTGTAAATATTAGTTTTGACTTGTGTTATAATAATGATAAAGTATTTATTTACAGTATGTTTCATTTTTATGAAAAAAATTCAATCTTTTATTGGCGATCTCAAACCGTTAATAAGAATGTATAGGAGTACCCATAGACTTAGAATATTGGCGTAAAGACGAACTTCAGCACGAAAACGCGTGACGAATTTTTATTTGTCATTGTGTGCGTTAGCTTATTATGTACATTTTACTTACAAGGACTATCGAAAATGATTGGTAAGAAAGCGATAAAAAGAATAAGTAACTAGTTTAGTGCATAAAACTGAATAACTTCAAAAATAACTGAATTTTTTACATATAATTCTAAAATAATTAAAAAAAAATCATATAAAATGTTCCCGAAAATAATCAGAAACTACCTGCGTTTTGTTGAATTTTAATTCAAAATGTACAAAATCCCAATAATCTCTGAAGAGGTGAGTCTATATAATAAACTTAAACAATTTTCCCCAAGAATCAGATCGGAAAATTGTGTTTTTGAGCTATGATGACCTGTAGAAGTAAATATTTACTGCCATGGACAGTTTCCATGGAATTTAGTTTTAACATAATAAATAATAAAAAAAAAAAAAAAAATACCCCAAAAAAATTACAAACCCCGAACCCCCCAAAACCCCCCCCCCCCCGGACGAAATGAGAAAAGATTATACCCGATAATCAAATATAAATTGTTAGATACTTAATTAAGTATATACCTATTTATATTTTATAAAAATCTTTTGCTGGTGAAATTAAAAAACGGAGTACATAATGGCTACTTTGTTTTTCATATCAGTATTACTTTTAAGAATAACAAACATTTATTATTAATAAATAATTTAATTATTAAATGTTTGTTATTCTTAAATAAAATAATTGTAGAAGTTTATTTTAACATTCGACTTAAATATGAATGAAAACCTAATAATTTAATTAAAGCAACTTGTAGGAATCAGTTAAATAAGATCGCTCTGTTTAAAGGCCAATTTGTTTAAGAGGCTACTGTCACAAACTTATTATCGTTTTAGCTGCGTGAATTAAAAAAATAATGATTTTAACAGAGACTAGCCAAATACGCAAAAGATATTAAGTGCACCAATTGTATGAGGATACATTTGCACTCTTTATCTCTCCATCTATGTTATGTCTATGTTAAAAACGGTCTTAAATCCATGGAATAACCGTGGCAATTGCAGCTTTATCTCGCAGATCTATTGATCTGCGTAACTATTACTTACCCACAAACTCCTTTTCTCTGCGACTAATCCTGCAGGCGCACGCTATTAAGATTTCGACACACCGTCGTCGGTAATCAAGCATGAATCGGGCATCGAGCGTTGTAAGTATCAAATCCTTACCGCGCGTTACATGAGCGGGTGTCTAGCGAAGCTTCAGGAACATTACTAAATGTTTATACCTAACTACGCTAAGTTTAAGAAAACGTTGATGCTGTGCGTAAGCTGATTGAGGAAGATCGACATGTGACTAATCGCGAAATTTAAGCAACTTTAGACATAGGCAAGAGTCAAATAAAAATAATCTTGGATGAACAATTAGGTGTAAAAAAGTTGTTTTCCCGATGGATACCGCATTCGCTCTGTGAAGAGCAAAAAGCGGCTCGCGTTACTTGGTGGGTCAGACTCTCGAAAGATTCCACGCAGGATCCTTAAATGCTGTATACAACATCGTATCAGGTGACGAATCCTGGATATACACGTACGAACCCGAAACAAAAAACCAGTCACGAGTTTGGGTGTTCGAAAATGAGTTAAAGCCAACAAAAATTGTTCGTTCACGGAGTGTTGCAAAAAAAAATGGTGGCCACGTTTGTCTCCAAAACCGGCCATGTTACGACTATTCCTCTTGAGGGACAAAGAACGGTTAATGCAGAATGGTATGCTAGCATTTGTTTGCCACAGGTCGTTTCTGAACTCCGTAAAGAGAACTGCAACCGCCGCATCATCCTCCATCACGATAATGCGAGTTCTCACACCGCACATGGAACAAAAGAGTTTTTAGAGCAAGAAAACATAGAATTATTAGACCATCTGCCGTACAGCCCCGACCTATGCCCTAATGATTTATCTACTTTCCCGAAAATAAATAATAAATTGCGTGGACAGAGATTTTCATCACCTGAAGAAGCTGTGGACGCCTACAAAAAGGCCATTTTGGAAACCCAAACTTCCGAATGGAATGGTTGCTTCAATGATTGGTTCCATCGCATAGAAAAATGTGTCAAATTTCGCGAATACTTCGAAAAGTAGTAAATACATTTTTAAATAGTAATGTTGTGCCACATAAATATAGTCTACATAAATAAGTCATGCGAAATCCACTTACACGCACTGTAACTGTGCGGCGGTCTAATTTCTCTTTATCATCCAAATTGAGAGGAGACCGAGACTTCAATCAGCGTAAAATAGCAGCTTAATGCTGCTCTGTTTCGTTTGGTGAGTGTATAGAACCAGAGTCCCGTTTTACTGGTCCTAGTCCTCAAGTGTGCCGACGTATCTGTATTTGATTCTAAAAAAAAAAACAATATACTTACCGGTGAAAAATATAGAAAAGGCTTCTTTTAATGAAATAGTTTTCTTTTGGTTTTTTTATATTTCTCATGAAAATATTTGCCACAATTTTTAGACTTCTTCTTTGGATTTCAACCAACCCGCCCCATAAACTTTACTATTTTTTTCTAATTATAGAATCCGGAGGGAATCTGTTTGAAAAACTTATTTTGGTTTAAGATATTTATATTTATTTTTCAAATAGCATTTATTTTTATTCCTTTGTGTAGGTAGGAATAAATAGAAATAATAATAGTAATAAGTCTTTCGATTATAAACATTCAAGATAAATATCGACATTAAACTATCAAAATTAACAAAATAATTATAAAAATTCTTTGTTTTTAACATTTTAAAACATAAATTTTAACCAAAAATAAACGCGTCATAGCAGTGAGGACGTGTTGAGAATTTACCTGGTAAATGTGCAATTATCAGGATTATTTCTATTATTAATACCACAGTCGCTCACGGAACATGTATCCATTTTAGAAAACTACGAATTATAAGAATAATTTTTTTAATATAATAATCCAAAATATTGCAAAATATCTAGGAGCTTAATTCTTGCGTGCCGATTTGTGCCGACCTATCATTCAAAAACGGTTACAAAGTCATGAGATTTCCATGATCTTTTCTGTTTAGTTAAATTGCCATAAGGAGTTTTCTTCTCATTTGCACACAATGTCAGTCTGTTACTATCCTAAGTCTATGGGAGTACCTTTGACGCTGCATGGTAAACATTGTGGGGCAACATTGTATTAACACTGTGTGCATGGTAAACAAATAACAAAGAAGAAATCAAAAATTTGTAGCAAACATTTTCTTGAGGAGCATAAAAGAAAAAGTAAAATAAAACAATGTCATTAAAAGGAACCATTTCTACTTTATTTTAACCAATATGTATATTGTTGACAAACGGGCATACAGTCCATCTGATGGTAAGTTGATGCGGTGGCCCATAGACATCATACATTTAACCTCGATTTAGAATCAATATACCGATGCTTTGTCATCCTTGAGGACTAAGATGGAATGCCTCGATGCCATTGAAACGGGACTCCGGTTCTCTACACTCACCATATGAAATACAGCAGTATTAAGCTGCTATTTTACGCTGGTATTCTGTGAAAGCGTGGTCCTTTCCCGATCAAGCCGACCTATTCATGCTACAACCATAATATAGCTGCAGCGTGTCCTTACCACGTATCAATTTACAACTACAACGTATTGTTAATGACTTCAAAATGTTAACTTAAAAAATTTTTATAAAAATAGAGGTAGATTTCTATACATTATAAAACTAATTTAGCCATTATAAACCCAACTAAGTATCTATTTATCAACAAAAAAAAATGAATTTATCAACCAAAAAAATGGAAATATTTATCAACCAAAAAAAATCCGCACCTCACGGGTCACACTAGTACAATATTCTGGGTATAATGGAGCTTCGTATTATATTCTCAAGTCACAACGATAAAACTCAGCGTAGTTAGGTATAGATATTTAGTAAAGTTCCTCAAGCGCCGCTAGACGCCCGCGCACCAGACGTGCGGTTTTGTGTTGCCAGGATAGGATTTGATACTTACCACGCTCGATACCCGATTCATACTTGATTGCCGACGACAGTGTGACGAAATCGTAATAGCGTGCGCCTGCGGGGTTAGTCGTAGATAAGAGAAGCTCGTGGTTATATATATTTTGTGTGGTAGCAGTGCAAGAGTAGAACTATGTGAGAGACTTTTTAGTGCCTATGGCGAAGAATAATAACTATTTACGTACTGTATAACAATCTGGAAGCTCTTCAATATAATTTACTTTGAAATTGCGGCTTGCTTATCAATATCCGAAAACATTAAAAACGATAACATGTAAAGGGCAAACTGAGGAGTTTCTATTTTAACTACCTTGTGAATCAGTTTTTTTTTATTTATTTATCGACTAAATTCCTTAACAAATCGACAGAAGAGTAATAAAGGCACAAGCCATAACTTTTATCTGCACCTAGTCTGGAAATTTAGAGTTGTCTCTCAACGTGTAAAGATGATTTAATTTTCAAGTCAGGTTTGTAGTTCATCGGTGAGCCGTGGATAAAACCGGTTAGCAAAACTTGAATATTTGCAGAACAAGTTACTTCAAATTTTGATTTTTATTCTGGAAATTATAAGTACTCACTGACCTGTATACTTATATTACTCATAGACCTGTAGACAAACATTTGCCTAAGGCAGACAGGTGTAAATAATTTTACAATGAAAGTAAAGTTGGGTCGGTCACATTGCGCCTTCTACATTGGAATAATGGTCTAAAAAAAGTTAAGCCAACCTCTAGTGTGTTGAGGCAAAATTTGAAAAGTAAACCAACGATATGCGATACTGTAAAAAATTAAAAACAAAAACAGATATATAAGATAGAGATAGATGGGTATAATTTTGTTTGTAATTTTTTCTTGCGTGCGTCCTGGTTTCCTGCACCTTTCTTTTTAAATGAACTGTTGATAATCTATTGGCTTCAACTGTTAAAAAAGCATCATCCTGTGTATAAAATGTACTACAATGCTTCGTTTTGTTTTTCTAACAGGCTTCTTATTTAAAGTGATAAATTGTTTCCTCAGAAATTGATTATTACAAAGTATTTATCATATAGTCGAAGCTTTGACTGTGTCAATAATATATCATTATGACCGAATCCAATGAAAAAAACACTAAAAACTTAGAAGAAGAGCCTTTGGATGAAAATAAACAAAATAAAAGAGAATTTGAAAGCATAAGCTTCTTTGAAAAATTATGTATTATAAAATCAAACATCTCCGTCGAGCCGATATTAGCTGGCCTCATCATTCCATCGATGTTAGCGAGACTTGCGATACAAAACTTGAATCTAGATAAGGCATGCCGTACAAAATTAAATTTTGGTGATGAAATTTGTGATTCTTTAATTCTACGAAAGGGTAACCTAACTTATCACGAAGGAGAAGTACAGAAAGTCATTTCATCTATAGAAGCATGGAAAAGCATTATACAAACAGCAATCCCGACTATATTAGTAATATTTATGGGTGCATGGAGTGATAGAACTGGTAATCGAAAATTGTGTATACTTTTACCAATTTTCGGTGAACTTCTTGTGTGTATTAGTAATATCATGAGCACGGTATTCTTTTATGAAGTTTCAGTCGAAGTCACCATGTTTCTTGAAGCTTTTTTTTCAGCAGTAACAGGTGGTTGGGTTATGGTTTATTTAGGTGTGTTTAGTTATATAAGTGATATCACAAGTGAAGAATCTAGAACTTTCAGGGTTGGTCTTGTCAATTTATGCATGACTGCTGGTATTCCCATTGGCACAGCACTTAGTGGTATTCTTTTAAAATTATTAGGCTACTACGGGATATTTGCAATTTCTGGTTTGATATATTTGTTGACACTCTGCTATGGATTATTTTATTTAAAGTCGAAAACGAAGCCTGGTGTAGGCGAAAATGAAAAAGTGAGTTAATAGATTATTTTGAATAAATTTTATTCACAGTTTATGTATTTTTATATTGAATATATGTTTAATTTTTTTTACATAAGGGATTTTTTAAGCGACAGTTCAATAGTCGTAATTCGGTCAGATTTTGTTTAAAATTTTTGGTATATTTGTTTTTTTCGTGTTTGTCGTTAAAGTGCTTAATGCGAAAATTTTTGAAATTTCACAGATTAAACCTGTAACAATATCAGACCTTACATCATTAATCAAAGAAACTGCTATGGTAGCTTTCAAGCAACGAAAAGGAAATTTTAGAAAAAAAATTATATTAACACTGTTAATTGTCGCTATTGTTTATGGACCAAATCACGGTAAGTGATAATTAGGCAGACGTTCTGCCCTTTTCGACGACCCTTTGTCATGTTCGACTAAAAATCCTTAAATTCGTAAAAAAAAATTGAGTCACTCATGGCCAAAAAACCGAGAGGTCAATCGACGGATTCAACTCGGCTGGGCAGCGTTCGGGAAATTACGACATATCTTCTCGTCAGGTATACCTCAATCTCTAAAAACTAGATTGTACAACCAGTGCGTGTTGCCAGTGATGACTCACGGATCTGAGACGTGGTCCTTCACTGCTGGCCGTATGAGGACGCTCAAGGTCGCTCAGCGAGCTATGGAGAGGGCTATGCTCGGAGTTTCTCTGCGTGATAGACTCAGAAATGAGGATATCCGCAGTAAAACCAGAGTGACTGACATAGCCCAACGGATTAGTAAGCTGAAGTGGCAATGGGCCGGCCATTTAGCTCGAGGAACCGATAACCGATGGGGAAGAAAGGTTCTCGAGTGGCAGCCTCGTACCGGTAGGCGTAGTGTAGGGCGACCCCCCACTAGATGGAGTGACGACCTGGTAAGATATGCAGGAAGTCAATGGATGCAGGTGGCTCAGGACCGTGCTTTGTGGCATTACTTGGGGGAGGCCTATGTTCAGCAGTGGACTTGTGAAGGGCTGTAATGATGATAATGATGATGATGGCCAAAAAAACTACCTTATCTCTCAAGCTAGATAAAACTGCACACGGTGTCTAAATTTGATTAAAATCGATTTAGTAGTCTAAGAGTCTTCCGCGGACATACAACGTGACACGTTACTAATTACGAGTCTAACTAAAGGTAGATGTTTTATTGTCATAATGATCTGTTTATATTTTTACTGACTATTCATGACATTTCTAAAACGTATGTAAATAATACCTTTTTTCACCGTATATAAATAAAAGATTTTTTATCGTATTTTTGTATGAGAAACGTATATTTATTATATTTTTTGTCTCCAGTTCAAGCCAACTGAGGTTAGCATTCGAGTCCAGATAACGTTATAAGTGTTGGCGTTTTACTGGTTTCCCATTTTATTCTCTATTCAAAACTTTCACTCAGCTTACCACGGTTTTAAAGATAATGTATTGAATTATTGAATTTTACTAGTCACGTTTCATAATGTGACAAAATTTCTGCTAAGTAGCACAGTCTGACGCAAAATTTAACTTTATGGCGTATATTTACTATAAACTTGCCAATTCTTTTTTTTAAATGACTTATTGTCTTTTATTTTTTTTAAATATTGTATTGATAGTTTGCATTGGTATTATTAACTTTTTAAAGAGCCATGGCAGCTTAGATTGTAAGCATTCGCTGTAAATTTCACAGTACGCGAGCAACCCGGGTTTAATCACCGCCGCGCCGGTACCAATAGAATTGTTATTGTTGTGCTCGGCGGTGAAGGAAAACATCGTGAGAAACCTGCATGTCTGAGAAAGAAAAAAATATATTTCAAAGACATGTGAGGTTTGCCAACACGCATTGGGGCAGCGCAACGAACACTTCCTTTCCCTTAAACCCTCTCAGAAATGAGATTAGTCCTATACCCAGCAGTGGGACGTATATAGGCTGTAACTTTACTAAGAGCAAACTAAGAGCATTATTTAATCAAAACTATGTCAACTTTAATAATGCATATTATCAGTGCCGGCCAGAAGCAAGTTTTAGGATGGAGCGAGATCAAATTATGACGCCCCCGTCCCCCTTGCTTCCCCCTAATATATACCGGTTGTGCGTCCACGTGCAAGCATGTAACTGGAAAGATCTCAACAACATCTTAAGTCTATGTCTAATTTGTCGACTAAAAACAGCCATACTCGTCGCACTCTTCATGGTATCTATAGGAACAGTTGATACAGAATAATATACGTTTTTTTTATTAATAAGGCACACAAACAGATTGAAGACAATACAAAACACATTTACAGTAATAAAAATATTATAACTAGTCTATAATCCAATAAAGTGTGGACAGCAAAACAAAATATGACAAGTACTAAAGAAAAAAAGTAATAGTACATAGTATGAGTGACAGTTAAAAAAAATTATTTAATGAAATTTACATGTTTAATGTAGCAGTTACAGATCTTCCAAACTTGTTATTATTAATTATGTTAGAATTAATTTTTTTTAGATTTGAGGAACATTTATTTAAATAAGACATACAACAATAGACAATAAAATAAAATTAAGTAATGTTCATTAGCGAGATCATAACTTTAGAATTGTTACTTATACGTTATATGTTTACTAATTATTGGCAACATCGCAACGCAATACTGGCTACTATATACTCGTATTGTTATCTAGTCTGGTAGGGTTGACTCAATTGGATAAAATTAAATAAACTAAAAGATTGTATTTGTCTATTATTTAAAATTTGACTGAGGCGCCTCTTGCGACTTGGCGCCTGGGGTGGCCGCTCCGTTCGTCCTGTAGTAGGGCCGGCCCTGCATATTATATAAATAACGCATGTCCGATTCCAGGACAATTTTCCCTTCATAAAGACACATCGAAATACATGCCCAATATAAAAAATGTTTTGTTTGACGTATAATATTTTTGCGATTCTGGTTAACTAACTTATGTGTTTCTGTCGCCTATAATATTGCCAATATAGACACAGTGTGTGTCTTTACAAGAGATCCAGTTTTGCTAATTTTATTACGAAATAGTATTATAGTTGTTTCTAAATTCAAGCCCACGCGAGCGTGCCCGCTGGCAAAAAGCTAAAGTGCGTTTCTAGGGCAGGCGGAAAAAAGTACATTGACCTTTGACGATATCATCGGGGTAGTCAACCTTTATTGTTTGGGTTCATTTTTTTTCCTTTTATACACTTACATTATACATTATACATACATATATTATATACATTATCAGAGTGAAAGATAAGGGTGCCGAGTGCGAAGTTCTTTACAGGCCTTACGTCTATTATTATATTATAAAGAAAGAAGATTATCCTGTACCTAAATGAATAAAAAAGAAAATTAATATTGTATTATTTATAAATCATGAGTAATTACAATTTTCATTATTACGTTAATAGTAGGTAAGTAGTTTAATAAGTAGGTAGGTAGTTGTATAAAACATAACTACTTCATGGCAGTCAGGTAAAAAGACGAACTTTTAATACTAAGCATTCTTAAGCAGCCAACCTTGAAGCATGCATAAAATTTCTCATAATAGATTGTTAGAAACACTTGACAGACAATTTATCTGTATCTATTTCAGAATCATTTTCTGATGATGAAGACGTAGAAGAGTCCATCACATTGATTATAAAAATTTCTACAATTTTATCAATGGCATTATCCAATTAATTTAATTTATTTTATTCTTTTATGACGTGATAAATGCAGTTTTTCCACTTTATATCGTCAAAATTGTTTAGCCCTTCTTCAACTCGTTTTTTGACATCTGCCATTTTAAAAGTGGAATTGTTTCGCGCAACGCGTAGCACTTAACGTCTGCCCAGAGCAGCTCAATAGGATTGAGTTCACAGTGGTAGGGCGGCAAGCGGAGAACTTCAATACCGGCCTGTTTTGCCATTTCGTCGGTGACATACGATTGGTATTTTTCCCTAACATTTTTTACTTTTGCAAGTAATTCAGCTTTCGTTTCATTATTTTCAAATATTATATTCGTTGAGGATAGCTATTCTTGAATGGCTTGTTTCCGTCAACCTGTGACCGGTAATCGTTCTTGGCGTCTAGAGTTGTATGTCGCATTGTCCATCACAATGACCGCGTTTGATTCAACTTTTGCTAAAAAATCGCTGAACATAGTTATGGGATATGAGTACCGTCTTAGCAGCAACGCCAAGCGACACACAATATCATGGATACTGTAATATATGGCAATTATTGTTAATAAAACGCACGACCGTCTGAAGCAACTGATATTTATTGACTGACAGTGAGTAAGTCGGGCGTAAGGCTGTAAGACATGACGTTCCCGTATATCATATCTATTATACTCGTAGTTACACTTACAATACAATACATCCCATTTTTCGCCCTTTAACAAGACAGTCATTTCTCTTAGAATTATTTTCATATGAAACTTAGTATGTAATATCTGCGCTATTTTATAATTTTGTGGAAAATTTGTATACTACGGTAATTTGTTAACGTGGTAACATAAAGGTATTTATTAGTTTAACATAGTTATAACTTATTGACAAGAAGTGTGCACTTAAATCTAAGATTATATTTTATTTTCAAGTTATTAAAAATATATTTATCTATAACTATTCTTACAAAGTTACATACTAAACAATGTTAAAATTTTAATAGGAAAATAAACTTAAGCTAAATAAAAACTAACACTTTAGGCACAAAATAATATTAAGACGTAATTTTGATTATTAAATTGCAGGTACACATAACAAATATAATACATGTCTACTCTAATCCAAATCTTTGGTCCGGGAACCGTTTATTAAATTAGATTCGGTTATTTTCCCGATAGACATTTTTGAATTTACCGACTACGCCACTGTAATGTATGGCAATTATTGTTAATAAAACGCACAACCGTCTGAAGGAACAGATATTTATTGACTGACGGTGAGTAAGTCAGGCGTAAGGCTGTAAGACATGACGTGCCCGTATACATATACATTTCTATTATAGTTACACTTACAATACAATACATCCCAGTTACAGAGAGATTACTACAAACGAACGTACTGCATGTTATTGGTTTGCCCGTTTCTGCTCAGGAAATTTCGACCTGAAAAATTAACTCTGTGGTCGTCCGAAAACTTTGGTTTACGACAACTAATTAAAGGCGACTGTGGTAGCCGAAGATACTCAATCTATGACTGTATTGGCAACAGCTTTCGACGTTAGTATCAAAACAATATTGGTTCATTTGCGTCAAATTGGCAAGATAAAATGCTTGACCAATAGGTGCCCCACCAACTCAATGATCGCCAGTACGAAGCATGTTTGGTAGTCCTGGTTCAACATCTAAACAATTCCCTAAACGAAAAGTTGCCCCTAAAAAAGCGATGATCACAGTTTGGTGGTCCAGCGCCGGTGTGATTCATCACAGCTTCTTACTAAACGGGATGATAATTACTGCAGATGTGTACTGTTAAAAACTCAACATAACGATGGAGAAAGTCGCACGTCTTCAACCAGCACCGTACTCACCAGACCCTGTACCTATAGACTTCTACTTTTTCCAGAATTAGGATAACTTATGCCGGAGAAAAAATTCATTACCTGAGAGGCAGTACAAAATGCCTTTGAACAGTTTGTTTTCTCCCATCAAGCTGATTTTTTCAAGAACGGCATCAATAAACTGCCACTGCGTTGGCAAAGATGCATCGATTGCATGGGTGATCAACAGTCATGTTTGATTAACGTTTCTGTTAAAAATATAGACACAAATGAAAAATATAGAATTATAATAGCGATAAACTAGCATGAGAATATTCAACTATATTAAATATTACTCATCTATCTGAAATTAAATTATCTAAGTAGGCGGTTTTTAAAAACTGAGAGTAATAGTTTATGTCATTATTTCATTTTAGATTGATTGACCTTAAATAAAGTTACAGCCTATATACGAGAATGTCCCACTCTTGGCCACAAGTCTCCTCTCTTTTTTGAGAGGGTTTTAGGGCAACGCTGTACGGCAGAGTGTACACCACGCTGCCCCAATGCTTGTAGGTGGACTTCAAATGCCTTTGAAATATTTTTTAATTTCTCAGACATGCACATAGTTTCCGAACGATGTTTACCTTCAGCGCCGTACACATGATAAATCAGTAACAAAAATTGCAAAAAACCAATTTCATTGGTCCCGACGGGCATCGAACACGGGTTGCACGTTAAGTTATTACGACTCGATTGATCTTAATAGATAACGTTTCTTGAAAATAATAAAAACAAACGTATTGCTTACGTCACAGTGTCAAGACAAGCTCAAAAACATAATATAATAAAAGTAACATCTTGGCTTTAACATGCTTTGCTATGTTTCATAATACGAGTACATACGTTTTTGTATTTTTTTTATAATGATGATAACAAAAAATATCTGTAAAATATCGGGGCAACAATTTTAGTTTTTGATATTAAAATCTTATTGGGTAACACAAGCAAATATTATCTCTAAATTTGGATTTTTTTTATATTTTTACTTGCTATCGCTAAATGCGAAATAATTATTAATAAATATAGGTAATTATATAAGATTTCTTTAGTAGTTTTTACCGTGCAGTGGCGGTGTAACTTCTCATGGGCGTCGTAAAAGGCGACATAGAGAAATTGAACCAGCAGCAGCATCTTCCCGAAAACAGAATAGCAAAAATTAATAATTGCGTTTGCAAACACGCTTACTAAATGTGTCAAATATTGCAAATATTCTTCCTATGAGACAATCCTGGGGGAAGCCTATGTTTAGCAATGGACTTTTGGCAGGCATGATGGTAATGATGATAATATAATTAGACTTTATAATGATATTCTATTATAACAGGTGAAAGGATAACAACATACATGTATGTAAGGTATCGATTAAAATGGGATGCAGTGAAATACAGCATTTATTCCACTTACAGCATCATTACACATTCATTAGGTAAGTTAACACAAATTTTATATAAAACTGAAATATTGTGAAGTAATTATTGTAAAATACGTATTTATTTATGATATTTTAACATTATTGTTATATGATTTTAATATCATAAACCTTGTGGCGGAGTTGTAAAAATATCCACTATCCCATATGGGCCAGTGGGTGTCGTGGGCCGACATAGTAACTGAAGCAGATAACGAGCAGCAGCAATTTCTTAATAGCAAATTATGAAATAAAGTCGCCAACCCGACTGCCAGGCGTGGCATCTATAGAAAATTACTCCCTAATAGTTTAAAACTAATTTTGTCTCTCGTGCTTTATAAAATAGACTTCATAGTCTTCTCATAATTTTAGCTGTATGCCTGAAAATTTATGATATTAACGTTTTTCAGGTGCCCTGTTCTCAATCAGTGTGTTTAGCAAGCGATGGGGATTTCATGACTCAATGTTATGTCTCATTTCAGTAGTCAGCAAGTTGGCTGGTTCCATACTTATTGCTTTTGTCAGAACCGATTTTGAAATGTTCATGGGTATGTAAGTTAAAAATTTACTTATTTCTGATTTATAATTTACTACGGAAATCTCCACTGCAGATAGTTACTGAGTATTATCTAGATGTCGCAGCCAAGTAGATTTGTCAGTGTTTCGGTTAACAGTCTAGCCTTTTAACTAAACGGATGCCGTTCAACTAGCTGCCTAAATGACATTCAGACATGGTGTTTGTTACAACGCTTAATAAACTGGCTGGCTAATGCTTATCCCATTCGTACGATAGGTTGAAACAGCGCCATTTAAATTTGTTGTTTGACAAAGCCATATAGACAGTTTGGAGAGTTTCAGCGCTAGGTTGCAGAAAGTGGAACTAAATTGAAATGAACAGGCTAGGCAAGTAATGAAAGGTCATCGATCCAAATCATTTGCCTAGCCGTTTGATCAAATGGCTGAATATCATTCAGGCTGCTAGTTGAAAGGCGCTGTTTTGTAAAGAGTCTAGGCTGTTGATTGAACGGCTAATAAAGCTAGGTAGCTGCTATATAGACACAATTAAACAAGCTACCAGAACTTTAATTGTAACTTACATAATTAAACATTGGTTACGGAAGTATTTGTATTAGTAAGCTCAACAAAAAATAAAAACAACACTCTTATCTGTGGTAATCACCGAGGACTGACCATATATAAATATCATTATCATTTTTAATAAAATATTAAATATATTAAATAACCGAGTATTGAGATATCTTGAATAGAATATACACTAGGCAAATTTTGATAAAATATGTCGATTTTTAACATTAACATGTTAATTTGCATATTTTAAGTTTAATTTCTCATATCTTGGCGCATCTTGCTTGAGTTAGTCCGGATACTTATTGAAAGGGAACTACGCAATTATAATATAATATTAATACTCGTATATTGAATTTAATGCTACCACAAACCATATAAGGCTCCAAAATTATAAAACATTTTCTTCGTTAATATTTTAATTCTATTTATAGATCTATGTGATAGTTTCTTTACAGATTTTCGACAGATATTTTAGAAAAGTTATAGTAAAAATAGGGCTATTCGAGTTGTGAGGGCGCCACCGTGCCACTGCTTACATCGGTTCCGTGATTTTAATTGAAAAATAATTACTTCTAATCGTGAAAGTAAATCAAAACTTACGTAGAACGCTAAAAAGTGTAGCAAAGTACCAGGACAAAGTGAAGTATTTGAGTGAAAGTGAAATACTAGTGCTAAACAAGTGCAAAAAACCTTGGTACATCATAACGGCTGAACAACTTTTGTTTTTTCATTGTAATGATTGTCGAGAATTTATTAAAGTCAGGAAAGTGTAGATTATCAATTTTTTTAAAGACATCATATTTATATGTGCGCGGAACTGAAAAAACAAGTGCAAAACATATTCAACATTTTTAGGTTAACTATTGCAATATTACTATTCATCTTGCATACAAACTAACCTCTTAGCGACATCTACCGACGAGTGGCAGAACATAAAGGAGAGAGATCCAACTACACCGTGGTAGTATCCAACATAAAAATAGAGTTTCCACTACTCACCACAAAAGGACATTATATATAAACAGGAATACAACAAAAAACTTCTGTTTATAAACTATTTATATCGCTTATTTATTAAAATGGAGGAAATAAAAAATATGTTAAAAGTAATGCAAGAGGAAATAAGACAACAAAAAGTCGATATGCAGGATATGAAGGAGGATATTAAAAACACTATTAACAACAATATTAACGAGAAGTTTAAATGTCTAGAAACCAAAAACGAGCTTTTAGAACAGAAACTAGAAACGCAGACAATAAAAATAAATAATTTGGAGAGGACCATATGAAAGAAAAATCTACTCATATTCGGAGTCTCTGAAGACGAAAAGAGCTACTGGTACCTAGAGGAAAAGGATATAGATATAATAAATAACGTAATAAACATCAAATGCGATAGCAACGGTATTGAATGCGTGAGAAAACTTGGAAAAAAAGGGAGAAAAAGTCAGACCCATCGTTATAACATTAACCACAATGGGGCTAAAAATAAAAATACAAAAAAAAAACAAAAAGAAGCTAATACCTACACCCTACTATATTAAAGAAGATTTTCCTCCCGAAATACTAAGCAAGCGAAAGGAACTTCAAATGGAAGTCAATAAAGAGAGAGAGAACAAGGTAAATTAGCGATTATTAAATATGACAAAATCGTAATACTAAAGAACCGAAACCAGCAAGCCGAGAAGCAAATTATGGATAAAAAGAAAAGAGTTTTGTCAGAGTCACCGGAAACATCGCAATCCGACTGTGAAAATAATAAAGACAAGCAACCTATAAAGATCAATAAAACAAACAGCATGGATAACTTCCTGTTAAAAAAACCATCTTTGCAATTTCCCTCCAAAAAAATCACTTCGCATCCTCATGATCCAAGAACCACACAATAACAATCAACACCGGCCCCTCTCCATCTCCCAACACGGCTCCTCACCGCGGGAGAGGACGACTACAACCCTCCAACTTGTCAACCACTCTATATCTGCACATACAATGTTAAATCATTACTATCGCCACAAAGAATGATACTATTAAAATATTCATTATCAAAAATTAAACATGATATCGTAGGACTATCGGAAATCATAAGAAAAGAAAATGAAATTATCGAGGACGAAAATCATATTTTTTGAGCAACTCTCCAAAACTTTTAACAAACATAGAAAATTTAAATAATAATACATTTTCAAGCGACCACAGACTACTGCGAGGTACAGTACAACCGAAAAAAACTTAAAAAAAAGTGGAGCAACTTTTACTGAAACTCGAGCTAGTCTGTCGTGCGACAAGAGTCAACAAGTATACCTCAAGACTTTAGAGGAAAAAATGCAACAAACTGAATGGGAAAGTTGCGATGACATAGAGTCCTTCAATCTTAAGATAGAGACAGCCATAAAACAAAGCCTAAATGCTGCCACCTCAAAGAAAACAAGCAAAGATATTCTAACTATTGAAACCAAACAACAACTTAAAAAACGTATTGCACTGCAATCAAAACCATGTAAAAACAAAGAGGAGAAAAAAGAACTTACAGTTCTCTATAAAATTACAAATAAGATGTTAAAAAAAGACTACGAAAACTACAGAGTGGAAATTATCGAAAAGAACCTGACCACCACCGGAAGCCAAAAAAAAGCCTATAAATAACTAAATACTGAGCGCAAATGGATACGCACATTGAAAGCACAGAATGATACAGGTAAATTACAAACGCGAAAAGACATAATAAATATTGCTACGGACTTTTACAGGAATCTCTACCAGGATGAACGAAGCGAAGAAAATGACCACAAAAAATATCAAATACAATTAAATACACCCATCGCGCCTTTTGACTGCAGAGATATATTGGAAAAAATAGAAAAATTAAAAAAAGAAAAAAAGCCCAGGTCCTGATAACATTCCTAATGAAGCCTTAAAAATTGGAAAGAAAACTCTAATAGGTCCTATCACGATTCTGTTTAATAAAATACTAGAAGTCCAAAAAATTCCTAAAAACTGGGGAGAATCTCGAATAATTTTATTATATAAAAAGGGAGATCCTTCAGACATTAATAACTATCGACCTATCAGCCTGTTGCCAACAATGTACAAATTATTTGCAATGTGTCTGGAAAAAAGAATAGCATTAAGAATAGAAACAAACCAACCAGTAGAGCAAGCTGGATTCCGGTCGGGCTACTCTACTATTGACCACATCCACACGCTAGACCAAATAGTAGAAAAATATCAAGAATTTAATCAGCCGCTCTACCTTGCATATATCGATTATGCGAAAGCATTTGATTCAATTTCACACGAGAGCATATAGCAAGCGCTATCACGCCAAGATATTCCAGAAACTTACATAAATATAATCAAAGATATATACAAGAATAGTACAAGCAGGGTGAAGTTGGACAGACTAGGACCAAAAATTTTCATTAAAATAGGAGTGAAAAAAGGGAGATCCGTTGTCTCCAAAGATATTTATAGCCGTGTTACAGGACATTATGAAAGAGCTAAATTGGAGTAGAAAAGGAATTAAAATAGATACAGAGTTCCTAAGTAACCTAAGATTTGCAGATGATATCGTCATATTTGCAAAAACATCGAAGGAGCTGGAAACAATGATGGTAGAACTAAATAACGCCAGCAAAAAAAATAGGCTTACAATTGAATACGTTAAAAACAAAAGTTACTACAAACAGTATACAAAGACCAATAATAGTAAACGAAACAGCGATAGAGTATGTGGACAGCTATGTATATCTTGGGAAACAAATTTCATTCAAGAAGTCAAGACTCGAAGACGAATTAGAGCGCCGTATCAATATGACATGGAGGAAATACTGGAGCTTCAAAGAAATCTTAAAAGCAAAACTCCCACTAAAGCTCAAAAAAAAGGTAATAGACTCTTGTTTGCTGCCTTGTCTGTCATATGGAGCACAAACTTGGATTTTTCAAAAGAAAATAAAAAATAAAATACGATCGTGCCAGCGCGCTATGGAACGAATTACAAGGCATTAAGCTCCTTGAAAAACGTAAGAGCGAGGATATTCGCAGGAAAACTAAATTGATAGACGCAGGACAACACGCACAACAGCTTAAGTGGAGTTGGGCGGGACACATAGCCCGGGTTACAGACGGAAGATGGACGAAACGAGTCACCGAATGTACGGGCCCAAGCGGAACAAGGAGTAAAGGGAGACCTAAGGATCGCTGGATCGATGAAATCCAAAGAATAGCTGGTAGAGATTGGATGTTGAAGGCGCAAAATAGGATCAAATGGAAACAGTTGGAGGAGGCCTATACCCGGAGCGGGGCCATGCCTTAAACAATAACAATTTGGATTTTTTTTTCTTGTATGTATGTAAATTGCATGGTAATATAAAGGCTTAATAAATAAAATAAAATAAATAAATATAGTAAAAAAAAATTAGATAGAGCAAAATCACTCGCACTTCTCTTTGTTCTGTTGACCAACTTGTCACTAAATCGAGCTCTAAATGAATCGAATTTTATTTGAACGTATTCAAACTTGGATATCCCAGAACTGTGGCTAGCACACAATTGAATGGTGGTTCAAATAGAAATTATGAAAACGAACGTCTATAGCTGACCGCTGCAAGATATTAAAAGGAAAGGCAGTGGAAGTGAAAGACGAAAGTGATAGATTTTGAAAGAGAAGAAAGTAAAACGATATCCATACTCCATACTTATATTATAAATGCGAAAGTGTGTTTGTTTGTTTGTTTGTTTGTTTGTATGTTTATCCTTCTATCACGTCGCAACAGAGTGTCGGCGTGGCATGAATTTTGGTTTGAGGATAGTTTGCTGGCTGTAGAGTGACATAGGCTACTTTTTTCCGCGGAAAAACATCTCAATCCCGTGGGAAAATCGAATATGTTGCACAAGTTTGTCTTTTTTTCACGTCGCAACAAAGCGTCGGCATGGCATGATTTTTTGTATGGGGATAGTTTGGTGGCTGTAGAGTGACATAGGCTTTCTTCAGCGGAAAAACATATTATTCCCGTGGAAATTGAATATGTTGCAAAATTAAATTCAGCTAGGTGGCGCCACCGTAATTCTATAAGACGGACGACGGTACGATGGAGGAACACAGAAGGTTACTTAACTGTGGTAGAAACAGTTCTTAGTAAGCCTTATTAATAAGTCTTAGTAATATTTATTGAACGGAAATGAATACAGTTCTTATATGTGGTTATGAATGAATCGGTATTACAATAAGAAAAATTCTGCAAAATTATAAGAAAAATATTTTGAGAGTTGTTATTAACTAACGTGTACGTATTTTAAATTGATTCCGCTAGATGTCTTTACTAGGTTTTTAAAACGCGGTAATGAAATGTTTCCTGACATGTAGTTAACTCCCGCCGTTGAGCCGCGCGTCAACTTATAGTGCATACGGTACCTATACGCTTAAATTGTTTCTATTTCGTAGCATATTCGACTACCTTCTTTCGATTTCGGTTGTTTGTTATTTGCTTTGTGATTTGGTTAAGGTTGATGATTTATATTGGCTTTCATTTTCGGATTTGTGTATTTTCTTGGATCGGTTTTGTTGATTTGGTTGGTATTCCTTTATACATATGTAGCTTTTACTCTGGCTTTTATTTTGGATTTTTTTTATTTAGAATCGTGAATTGGTTTTCGTTGTTTTAGGTTGTTTAACAATATTTCAAAGGAATATTAATAGTATAGATAGTGTATACGGTACCTATACACTTACTTCTTTTTTCGTTGGTTATATTTATATTGACTACTGCTTTCGATTTCGGTTTTCAGCGATTTGTTTTGTGATTTGGTTTAAGTCGATTAAATTTTTTGTTGGCTATCGTTTTCGGATTCGTGTTCTGTCTTGAATTGGTTCTATTGTTTTGATTAAAAAAAATTAAAAGGAATATTATTCCTTTTAAATATTTTGGATTTGATTTAAAAAAAAATATTTAAAAGGAAATTTAATTCCTTTTAGGTATTTTAACTTTCTTTTATAAATAGGATTTTTGTTACTTCATAATGCCTTGCAAACGTAAGTCCAGCCTTTCAAATCTTGTCAAAGACAAGCGAAAAGATTAGCTCGATCGCTAGAATCTTTAGAAGATACCGAACTGAGAAGGCAAGAACAAGCAGAGCGTCAGGCTGCTTTTAGAGCATATGAGACACCTTCTCCAAAGGCGTCTTGAACAGACAGAGCGTCAGACTGCTTTAAAAGCTTCCGAAACACCTTCTCAAAGTCAGGAAAGGCGTCTTGAACAGGCAGAGCGTCAAGCTACTTTAAGAGCTTCTGAAACACCTGCTCAAATCCAGCAAAAGCGTCTTGAACAGGCAGAAGGTCAAGCTAATTTAAGAGCCTGAAACACCTCAACGCCAAAGCCTTTCAACAGAGCGTCAGGCTGCTTTAAGAGCTTCCAAAACACCTTCTCAAAGTCAGGAATGGTGTTTTGAACAGGCAGAAGGTCAAGCTACATTAAGAGCTACTGAAACACCTGCTCAAAGTCAGCAAAGGCGTCTTGAACAGGCAGAAGGCCAATCTAATTTAAGAGCTACTGAAACACCTGCTCAAATTCAGCAAAGGCTATTCGAACAAGCGGAACGTCAGGCCGCCTTAAGAGCCGCGGAAACACCTGATGAAACTCAACACGACTCATTGAGCAAGCTGAACGTTAATCTACTATAAGAGCATCTGAAACACCAGAACAGACACAGGCGCGAAGAGATGCAAATGCACAGCTCCAAGCTGAACGTAGACAAAATTTTAAAAGAAACAATTGGTCGATTTTTAATGACGCAGCATTAAATTATGATCCGTTGATTGGTTATAAAAATCAATAAGCAACCATCGATGTACAGACCAAGGTTCTTTACGTTATTAGAGAATGGTATGACATTATTATTAAACATAATTGATGGTAGGGTGGGAATATCCGGTTTAGATAATAATCTTGAGCTATCTAAGATTATCGTTTGGCATTTAGACGGGTTCACGTTTATGCCATACATAGTAGACTATTCTGAGATATATTTGAAATCATAATTTAGCAGTGAAATAGCACCTAGGATATTTGAAGGCTCCACTTGCGCGTATAACTGCAGATCATCAGCATACAAATGTCAGAACTCTTGAGATTTAGTGTGATGAGATTTATAAAAATGGAAAACAGAAGAGGAGAGATAATACCGCCTTGAGGGGACGCCAATTAACACATCACGCCAGTCAGATAGTATATGACCAGTACGCACAGCCTGTTGGCGCCCTCGAAGATATGTTGAGAACCATTCCTGAGTTGAAGACGAGATATTCAAATGAGAAAGAAGAGCTAACAAGATACTACTAAATTAAATGCATTAGAAAAATCAATTAGGATGAAAACAGTCAGTTTTGATTTTTCCATCCCCTCACGAATATCTTCCGTAACCTTTAGAAGAGCAGTAGTAGTAGAATGACCCGGGCGGAAACCACACTGATAAGGGGGAAATAATATTCTTTGAGAAAACAAAAGCAGAAATCTGTTTATGAGCAACAGCTTCCAGAACCTTGGAAAGAAAAGGCAGAATAGAAATTGGTCTGAAATTAGATAAAGCGCTGCACTCAGTAGCTTTCGGGATGGGAATAATAAAGGCTTTACGCCAGAGCGTTGGAAAAGCACCATTCATTAGCGAAAAGTTAATTATATGAATTATCACGGATAAAACAGAATCCAGCACATGCAAAACCATTACTCTACTCACATCATCACATCCAACGGCATTCGATTTAATAGAGGAAAGTGCTTTGCGTACCTCGTCTTCGTCTACAGGAGTAAAAGTGAAAGTTTCATGGGAATAAGGAGGCATGGAATATATAAAAGAGATAGCATTAGATCTAGAATCATCAGAAACTATATGAGAAGACAGAAAATGACGATTAAAATCGTCAGGAGAAAAGGTGACGCTATTATAGTCAAATTGCGATTTTCCATATCCAAGCGTATTATGAAACTTCCATATATCAGCCGAAGATGAATTAAGTAGTTGTTCGTGGATATATCGGCGTTTAGCAGCTCTCACCATCTGGTTGCATCGATTTCTTGTAGCTTTATATGCTTGCCACTTTACCTCAGTGCGATTCTTTCTGAAAGCACGGAAAGTTCTATCGCGTTTAGCCATAGCCAATCTTACCCCAACCGTGATCCATGGAACAGGAGGACGCTTCAGTCGAACAACACGTTTAGGAGCATGTTTATTATACAGTCCTAATATGTTGCTGTTAAAGAAGTCGACTTTTTCATCAACTGTGGAAGCAGTATATACAGATGACCAGTTAATAGCATTTAAGCTTGTCCATATCTATTCTAGCAAGACTACGAATAGACACAGATAAAGGCTTGGGAGATTTTAACTTATATGAAAGATAAAGCAGGTCATGCCGTCAAAATCCCGAAGCAGGGAATTGTCTATAATTGACAACGTGATCAACGGAGGAGACGGCTATAAGGTCAATCCAGGTGTCAGCAGAGTGGAAGTTGTGGTGTGTTGCATTTAGAGGCAAAATAGTGAAATTATGCGACAACATGGTCGACCTCAGTTTCGAAGATTTAACCCTTGATTTACCACCGCAATTAAAATATCACTTATCGCCACCATGAGTCCCTGGGACTCATGTTTTAAATTTTTAAATAAAAACTGAACGAAAGATGTTATTTATGTTGTTATTTATTAGACTTCTAGCAAACACTCGTACATATCCGGTAACATTTGTGATAAACTCAAATTAATATGCAGTTTGCAAATACTTTAAAATTAACAGTCATCAAAAATCGTCAGTTACGACTTACAGAAGAAAAAATAAATGTTGTAGCTCTTGGACAAAATAAAATATGTTTTCTTATAAAAGACGTTATGAGGTAATTAAAAATAATAATAATTAATAATGGCACTATACAAAATTTCAAAACGTGCAGTAAGTTAACATACTAATATTTTACACATTCTTGGCATATACTTTTGGAACAAGTAAGGCAGATTGGCTTCTTACAGACAGTGCAAAGATAAGCAGTCTTTCTTATGATTGCAAGTGTAGCAATATTTGCGCCGATCTCTCGGTAAAATATCATCTTTTTGCGTTGTACTTGGTTGATCTGGACATTCCTGATCAACCAAGGACAACATACCATGCCTTAGACATTCTAAGGCATGGTATGTTGTCCAAGTTACTAAGAATAGTACAGAAGTTAAGAAGAACGGGAGTTCTTCACTCTCGGAGCATTCCGAATTGGTGTCGTGATCACTCACAACATAATCGGCGTCCTCGTTATCAGAATGTGGCTCACGAATACATTCAGCTGCATAACCGCTGCCATCACCAATCTCCTCATCTTCGCCCAGTAAATCATCTTCTTGCAGCCTCATTCAAGAAAAGAAAAGAGCTTACTCCGGCAACGCACCTGCAAATCCTCTGGTGGTGCGGATTTTCATGGGCGGCGGTAGTCACTTAACATCAGGTGAACCGTATGTTCGTTTGCCCCCTTTTTTATGAAAAAAAAACATTCATTTATGATATCTGAGGCTAAATTATTTGCAATGTATACCGATTCAATCCTTCTACGTTTAGATGCCATAGTAAAATGGTACAACAAAATTAACATAGATAAACAAAAAAGTCAGTAGATCCATTTTTGTCACACAACACTCCACCATGAGTCCCTAGGACTCACACTCGATCATATTTACCCTTCCGAACGACGTGAGCATGCGACCGCTCACCTCTGCGTCCTGCACCTCACCGCAGGGAGGTACTAGAAAGCGCAAGTCTAAACTCTAAAAAATAAACTATTTTTTTGTTGTTTAAAAGTGGTGGTGAGTCCCGTGGACTCAGGGTGGTGCATTAAGGGTTAAGAGAAACCGCAGACAGGTCAGTGTTAAAGTCTCCCATGATAATGTTATGTGTGTAGGCAGATCGGAGAAATAGTCCACTTGAGGTGGACAGTAGGCAACTCCAAGAAACACTTTAACACTCTTGACATTAACTTCAACAAAAATGTATTCCATTGAACCGGAATATAGAGAAGATGTGTTTAATATTTTATAAGGTAAATTACTACGCAGTTAGATAGCAACACCTCCGCCTCTTTTACCAGTACGGTCATTACGGAGTAAAATATATCCTGGAAGACTATAAGACGTGGAAGAGAGTTCAGGCTTGAGCCAGCTTTCGGATATGAGTATAGCATGAACTGCTTTAGAAGAGAAAGTATCCAGGAACTCCGTATGATGTTGAGGAATACTTTGTGCAGTTAAATGGAAAATGTGACAGTTTAACAATTTTTGAATTTCGTCGTATATTAGCGTACATAGCGTGGCAGGCTCATCCGAAGCATCAACAAGTAAAAGGGAAGAAAAGCTGTTGCAAGTGGAATAAAAAAGATTAATCATCTGACATTATACAAAATTACATAAAATAATAAAATAATTAATATTATATAATAAAATAATACTAAATATAAATAAATATTTAAAATAATAAAATTATATCAAATAAATGTGACATTCGCCAAAATTTACCTGTCATTCAAAAGGGCAAACCTGCAGATAAAATTAAAGCATACCACAAGTCGTCCATTTTATGAAACAAGGTGACACAATTGAGTTTAACTACGAATATGAGAGTGCATTTGTATAATGATATCAATGCTGGAAACTATGCTGACACACTATTAAAAATTGGAGATGGGCGGTTGGAAACGGACGCTAAGGGCTACGTTTAATCGACGAGAGATTTTTGTAATATAGTACAGAGTCATTCCGAATTAATTGCGAGCGTTTATTCAGATTTAACGAACAACATGCATAAAGACAAATGGTTATGTGAAAGGGCGATTCTTGCACCAAAAAATGAGAGCGTTAACAAAATAAATTCAGATATATTAAGCGAAGTAGCAGGAAAAATAATAGAGTATTTGTCAGTAGACACAGTTATGGACACAGAATAGAGCACTTCATATCCCGTAGAGTTTCTAAATTCTCTTGAGTTGTCAGGTGTGCCCTCACATAAGCTTCAATTAAAATTAGGCGTCCCAGTCATGCTAATGCGAAATTTAGATGTTTCTCGGTTATATAACGGGACAAGGCTGCGTTTGACACATCTTTGATGGAGCATAATCGTTGCTAGAATTTTGACAGGCGTAGGAAAAGGTGAAAATGTTATTATACCACGGATCCCTATAATTCCCACAAATCCTCCTTTTCAGTTCAAAAGGTTGCAGTTCCCTATTAAGCTCAGTTTTGCAATAACAATTAATAAAGTGCAAGGGCAAACGTTACACGTAGCGGGGGTCAACTTAGAAAAACCGTGCCTCTCTCATGGTCAGCTGTATGTAGAATGTTCGCTTGTCTCAAATGTCCCGAATCTTCACATTCTTTCCCCGAATGGAAAAACATATAACATTGTGTACAGTAGGGTCTTAAAATAGTGTTCAGTTAGGTTTTTTTCCAAAATTCCCACAATCAATTAATCAGAATTCCCACAGATCTTCCCTTTCAATTCAAAATTTCCTATTTAGCTAAGTTATTTTTCAATTCCAAATAAAACATTTAAATAGGCTGACGAATCAATTTTGCTCAGTTTTCTTTTAATGGCTGCATCTTTGACAAATCTATAAAACTCAGTTTTCTTTCAATTCAAAAAGCAATGGATAGTTTATTTCCCAGTGACCATGCGGGTGAAGCCGCGAGTAACAGCTAGTATAAAATAAGAATGGAAAGGGAGTTAGTCGTGCAAGTGAATGAGTTTGTGTATTTGAGAAACATGTTGAGCAGCACACAGAGTTAATGGATTTCTTCATTCTATTGTAGGAAGTCATAATGTGTCAAAAAAGTAAAGTATGGCATTGAATAAAACTATATTTACGGATACTTTACCCTTTAATTTACATGTTTTAACTTATTTTGAAGTCCTGACGTTTCGGGTGATTTACAACACCCACGGTGTTGTAAATCACCCGAAACGATAAACTGCCTGGATAAAATTATCGCGCGGGGGGTGGACCTCACTCCCTCCCGCAATCATGGGTGCTGTAAAGTTTTATTGAATGTGTAGCGTTCGCGAAAATTTAAGAAATCATTAGGCAAGTAAGGCAATTCGTAATGCCATGTAAGTCCCTCTATATCTCTATCTCTATATCTAGAAAAGCTAAATAATTATTTGACTCTAACTGCATTGTGAATGAAATTTTAGAGATTATGGGTTTAATGTAGTCTAAATATACAGTTTCTTTGTCTGATGGTAAATTATTAGCCTTAATATAACCATTTTTAAAACTTCTTGAGTTTGGAGTAATTTACAACACGATGAATAGGGAATTCTTTAGTAAATGTATTTTTGTTTACACATCCATTTTTAATCATATATTTTTAACAAAATGATTAGCAAAACTACGTGTATAAAATTATCAGAAAAATTAGTAAATTAATGAGGAAATCCGTACAAAAGTCTGTAATCGGTAAGTTTAAAGCATACATTTTCGTTCGTCTCAGATGTTTCTTAGATTTTTTTCTATGATAAGAAATCAAAGAATCAACAACCGTTAAATACGAAAAGTTCTCAAGTAACACCCTCGTATCGATAAGCAAAGTGTATGGTGGGTTCCAACTAAACGGAGTGACGACCTGGTAAGACATACAGGAAGTCGATGGACGCAAGATATTCAGGATCGTTTGCGTTTTATTATTCCTAGAGGGAGGCATATGTTTAGCAATAGATTTGTGATCGGATGTAAAAAGATCACAATTTAACCTTTTGTTTTTGTACCTTACAATCATCATTAAGAGTTTGGATTAGGTATTATTTTCTCTAATCCAAATAAATATAAAATATATAAAATATTATTATAAAAGATTTGGTTTACACTTTGTTTATGAACGAACTTTCTATTATATTTACGCAGTATGCTTATTTTGGTTTTGTAACTGTGTTCCTTTCTATTTTTTTCAATTCAATTCTGCTAGCTTATCCATACTTCTATTTATTACAGTACCGATCGTAGAGATACTGAATGCTACAACATTTACATCACTGAGGTCGATGGCTTCTAAATTAGTTTTAAGTGAAGAGATGGGTAAGTTTCTTGCATTTTTTCTCAACAGCTTGCTTTCTATTAGCTGTTTGTAAGTTAGATTCTGAAAGCCTGAGCTGAAAGGCGTTCCTTGGTAGAGGCCTATCTCCAACAGTAGACTAACGTAGGCTAATGATGAAGATGAAGTAAAATTGAGAGCTAAGATCTATCGGTGTGGAAAGTTTAGCCAATATACGATAGATACGAAATTGTTTGGTTGTGATGGACGTACATAGAGATTAAGTATATAACTCAAAAGACTCTTACCTTTTCTATAGGATGAAAAGTCACAACAGTACGAGAAAGATTTTAAATCTTATTTTAATGCATTTAATAAATTTTATTCATAAGATCAGAAATACACTTAAAAATCCCGCGAAACATCGAAGCACCCCGCAATAAAATCATGAGGCCAGATCTTTCGCTTTGTCATGAAATATTATTATCGGACGTGGTAGAGCCATGCTGCAGTTATATTGGAAGTATAGTTGTAGTACGAATGGGTCGGCTCGACCGGGGAAGGACCACGCTCTCACATAATACCAGCGTCAAATAGTAGCTTAATGCTGCTGTGTTTCATATGGTGAGTGTAGAGAACCGGAGACCCTTTTTACTGGAAACAAGGCATTCCATCTTAGTCCTCACGGATGACAACGCATTTGCATTTTGATTAGTAATCGAGGATCGATGCAGATGTCTATGGGCCACAGCAACCAGTTACCATCAGGTGGATTGTGTGCTCGTTTGTCATCCTATCCTATAAAACAAATTATTTTTGTTACGCTCTGGAACGGTGCTTAACAAAAACCTAGCACAAATGAGTCCTTTTGGCTGATTCAGAACCATGCTCTCATATTATACCAGCATGAAATAGCAGAATAATTATTTTTCGTATCATGAGTTTAGAGAACAGGAGAACCCATTTTTCTAAGCAAAGCACTCTTAACTAATTTTAGTCCTCAGGGGTGATAACGCATCTGCATTTTGATTTTTAATGGCGTATGATTTGTGTGATACAACGTTCACTTACCGTCAGATACTCTGCGTGCTTATTTTATAAAAAAAACACGTTATAAAAATATGTGAGTTAGAAGCGTGTTCTTAAAATAAGTTAAACATCGTTCTGGCTTCACATAAAATTTAAGCATTGCTTCGTTTAACAACGTTGGTCAGAGTTTCACACACGTTGTATTATAGTATGGTTACTTTTACGAACAAGCTCCAACAAAAGAATTTTAGGTTTGACTGATTTTATGTGCTAGATTTATTAAATTACTAGTATATAAAAATTTTAAATATTATGTTAGTTAAATAATAATATGTCAATATGTGCACGAAGATGTACAAATATAAAAATAATGCTATTTATTTAAAAAAAGGTTTTGAACAACAAACCTAAAAAACCGAGTTTAAAAAGTATTTAAAGTGATTTATTCCGTTCACTTTATAACATTAAAGTCACTCTATAACATTAAAGTACTTTAAATGTGGCCATATACTATTATAAAAAGATCAGAGTAGGGAAAAAAACAATAACCTCATAAAATACTTTATTATGATATCTTATGTAAAAACAAACGTTTTATTAATGAATTAATAGATGAAAATAATAAAACAACTTAAACATGTAGCATTACATAGTAGGTTATGATAATTTTACTTTCGTACTTGCAACACAGAATCCGTCTGTCAAGTGTCAAAACTGTTAAAGTGTCAACTTGAGAGAATACCTACAAACAATATAAATATTTTCATACTGAAAAAAAAAACTGCTAAACTACTGTGCATCCGAAACTCAGATCATATAAACAACAGGAGATATGCCCGGTAGTTAAAATGTATCGGAACCTGTTGTCGCCAGTTTGTCCCCGCCACTCGCCAACTACTACACATGCAGTTCATTAAATTGATAGATACGCAGTAGCGCACACACACGCATTTAATAAATCAGAACGATCTACACAACCAATTATAAACCTCATCTCATCATATGCAGCGTGCTTTTACCATGCACCGTCCCCGCCACTCGCCAACTACTACACATGCAGTTCATTAAATTGATAGATACGCAGTAGCGCACACACACGCATTTAATAAATCAGAACGATCTACACAACCAATTATAAACCTTATGTCATCATACGCAGCGTGCATTTACCATGCACCGTACAAAACTTATTCACACAAAAACATGTGTCTCTAACTCACAAAAGCCGGCAGCGGCTGCTTCACGAAACTATCGTGTGAATGAGAGTATCAGTAAAACACTTATCCATTGCGCTATTAGACCAGCTGATTCACAGGTCGATTTGTACTAAGCAAGTAATGGTTTTTGTTCCTAATAAAAACATTTGATTTGGTTTTTCATCGTGTTTCTAGTACCACGAAGTAATGTTTTAATAAATTGAATAAGAAAAACATTCATATTTTAGTACTTACGTGTGAAATGAGATGCCATCTTTCATTTAATTCACAATACAGCTGTTATTTTTGCAAACAATCACTGAGCCACGCCTCCTTGCCATATCTCCTGTTGTTTATATGATCTGAGATCCTAAACCTCTCGGATAAATGCATACACATTAACCTATATAATACACATAAAATTATAACTTTATGAATATCTACATTGTGTAATTCTGATAAAAACCGAGTGACAAAATCAACTTTTCAAAGTTTCGTAACTTTTGACCACTACCACGTAGCTACATGCACTTTTTAATTTTTATATAGAAGGCCTGTACTTACAAACGACATAGATTCCATCTGTGTACTATCTGAAGCATGAGTTCATACCTTTTTTTGACCATCTCTTTTATTGAGAAAATATAATAACCCAAAAAATATTATCACAATAATTATTTTTATCCTATAATCCTATGATTGGCACTTACTAATATGTACTATAAAGCCTAATAGCAACACTTTGTCGAAACCGACTATAAAGAATTAAAAATAGTAAAATAATTTTAACATAACAGCTTCTGAATTCGTAGGTTTTTTCCACACACTATGTCTTAACACCGACTTTTACTTATAATTTTTTAACCTTTTAGAGTGGTCAAGCTCCAATTCAACATCCCGAACGTCGTCTAAATAGTGACATTGAAAACTTCACCCCTTTTTTCCCACCAAGTTTATGTATAGATTCACCCCTGAAGTTTACAAATTCAATAAAAAAGTAAATAAAATTCTATTCATGATTAACGTAGATGTCACGTTACACGCATATAGTTGAATTAAGAACCTCTTCTTTTTGAGAAGTCAACTCAAAATAGACTGAAAATATTCACGTCACAAGCAGTCTACGACAATAGTCGAATAGCGGATTATAAGCCACGATATGCAGTTTTGTAGTTCATTTATTGCTTTCAAACTACGCTACTTCACTATAACTAATATTATTTGTAACTTTCTATTTAACTTTATTTTTTTTAATTTTAGGCAAAATGAACTCTTTATTTAGTTTAGTGGAAACACTTGCAGCGTTGATGTTTGATCCCACCTATTCGACTCTGTACTCCAAAACAGTATCAATTTTTGCAGGAGCAGTATATTTATTTAGCGCGTTTATGACCCTTCCTCCAATAACTATGTTGGTGTAAGTAGTTTTATATATTTTCAGTATAAACCTCAGTGGAAAGCGTGCGGTAGAGCGTATAGCTTAAAGCAAAAGTTGCCATACAACTTGAGGGGATGATACTCAGTATACTTAGGACAGGAAACAACAGCTGTGATTATGACTACGCCATGCTGTATGTTCCACCGTACGCACTGCCGACCGCTATTCTATGAGGCCTCACCCTATAGCGACTTCAAGAAAACGCTGACTGTTATAAATAACCTTGGACACGCTGGAAGGTATATTAGGAAAACGCATGATTGATATCCTTGACATTGGTAATGCTGTTTTACCCTCCGCCCATGGATTTGGATTCGGCGTTTTAAATTAGTAATCCCTTCCATATTCAAAAAATAATAATATATATGCGTTGAGTTGTCTGGCCTGTTTTTGCGAATAAGAACTAGATTGCGCACTACTGTGTACTGGTCTGTGAGGAATGGATATCTAGTAATATTACAGATTGTAAGGAATTATGTCTTAATCCTCGGAGGTGAAACATCTATAGTCTATTTTGTTTGAAATTGGTTGCAGAAGTCCGCAAGTTGCAGTAACCACATATCATCAGGTGAACTGTGGAATGTGGATTGGAAAAAAAATATTTACTGATTTTGTTACCAACATATTATACTCAATTACTTAATTACTTAATAAGTATTGGTAGTAGGTATACACTAGTATAAATTTCAAATTGAAAAAGGAAATACAGTGAATTTAATTGTACATTAAAATATTTTATTTTTAAAATGTTTACAGATGGATATTTGCGCAACATCGTCGAGAAAGGAAACTAGAAAGAATGAAGGCTACAACACAAAATATTTTAAAAAGTGACCAAGTAGCCGAAGCAGCAACATCAAATGCATTAAAGAAGATGTAATAGGTTATACAATTATATATATATATATATATATATATAAATTGCGACCTAAGGACTTGAAAGAGAAAGGACAGACAAGAGCTTACTCCTTTCTAAAGGGCTGGGCGCTACGTACACGCAATTCCCCTGGCGTTGCGCTTGTTCATGGGCTGCTGTAGTCACTTAACATCAGGTGAACCGTATGCTCGTTTGATCCGTCTTCTATAAAAAATTACTGCTGAATATGTGTAGGTATTCTAGAAGTATTTGTGATAATATATCATTAGATTTTATTTCTCTTTGATTTTTTTACCTTGAAAAGACAATGTGTCTCACAAATAATACATACGAGTATTATATTAGATTGTTTAGTGCGATTGCGAAGTAAGTCTATTTATTTAAAACATAAAAGATTTTAATACTGATATGGTCACTATAAGATGTTGTTAGGTTAGTTAATTACGTGATAACTTAAAACAGAAGAAACCTTAAGTAAGGACTGAATAAATTGACCGAGTTGGTATTACATGGATCTCACAACTTTTTACGGTAGAAGAACTGAGTTGCGATACTTGTTTTTTTTACAAGTTATATTTTTGATGGCATTTCATTTATTTTATACATAGTCCTACATTTTTCCTTTCGGGTATGATTTTTTTGAATACCGACAACTTTTCACTAGATACATTATCTATGCAGTTAATGTATCTAGACAACTGTACCGAAATTGCAAAATATTTTAGTTTTTCCTCTATTTATATACTAAACATTAACGGTATTCTAAATTTGAAGCTTCTATGTCTGCTAGAAGTGCCTTAGAGTTTTGATGATCGATCAGTCAGTTAGTTAGTGAGTGACAAAATTAAGAAACTTTGACTAGTTATAATTCTTAAACTACTAGTTTTAATTGAATGAAATTTGAAATATATCGTTTTTACATAATGCCTGCTTGGATACTCAAGCTTCTAGCTTTATCTACAACAAAGTATAGTGGGTCAATAATAGCCTGAACTGCTTCAATAAAAGGATGTTACTGCCGTTCCACTTTTTTGCTCGACTTGGCGGGGCACTGCCGTGCCCCCAGATAAAGGCAAATGGTGAAGAAAAATTAATTTAAAAAAAATCTCAAACATTCTGTCCCCATTATCCTTTTAATTCAAAATTCGTGGTAATACAATATTTTTAACAGACTTTACTGCGCACTCACACATTCGTAAGGGTTGATCGGTAGGCAAAACTGTTGTTACCCATAAATCACATGCAATTTGGGTTTATTTCAAATAAATCTAGAAGCCTTATTTACTCTTATTTTGTAAAAACTGCAACAACAGTATTTCGTTATTTATATATTTGAACTTAAATTTAAAATTTATCTACTCTTCGAAAAATAACCCCATATATATGTCTTCTATACGTGTGTTTGTCACTGAACTACTCGTAGCTAGACTGATTTGGATAAAGTTTTTAGTGTGTATTTAAATAGTTCCCTGACAGCTAAAATTCACAATTGGACCCGGTAGGTGGCGCTGTTGTCGCGATCTAGTTATCACCCGTAGTTGCTAGTTAGTTAGCTATTATAGTATGTTTTTACATTTTACGATCTTAAAAATAACACATTAACTTAAGTAAGTTGTTTAATCTAAAGTCTTTTATTTTTCATAAATCATTTTATTCCCTTAATTATAATATATTTACAAACGCAGTACCTATTAAATATTTTAAAGTTTTTACTTTGTTTTAAAAATAACTATGAAAAAATAAAAATATCCGTATCGCTATTTTAAGATATATATAATATAATTATTCTTAGGTTGAAGTATCTCTGCCATGATGAAAAATTTAATTAAACACCTCAAAAAATCCTGTATGACTTCAATTCTGCAAGAAACCTTTCAGAAAAATGTTGTACCACATTTTTTTGCACTTGGTAGTGCCACGTTTTTATCTATTTTATGGTTGTAGTACGAATGGGTTGGCTCGACGGTAAAAGGACATCACTATTACAGAAAACCAGCGTAACATAGCATTTTAATCCCGCTGTGTTTCATATTAGAAGTGTAGAGTACTGTAGACCCTTTTTACTGGAAACGATAGTATGCATTGTTTCCATGTATCTCCAGTCCAATCTTAGTCCAAGAAATGACAATGCATTTCGCATTTTGATCCTTAGTCGAGGATAGATGTATATGTCTATAGGCCCTAGCATCCACTCGCCATTATATTGACTGCGTGCTTGCTCGTCATCCTTATTATATAAAGAAAGGATTAGAGGCGACTCAGTTGTGGAACAGTTAAAGGTGACTTTTCTTCTGGAATATTCTTTCAGGAGTTTTTTCGGTACATTAATTTATTACGGTATATTAATTTAGATTGATGTCGTCAAAAGCCAAACACTGAGCTGATATGAGGTTTTAAATAACTTTATATTATTTTTATTTAGGAATTCGATTAAAGGAACTCTCGTTTGCCACATATGAGAGGTAGAAAAAATGTGAAGTTTATTAAAAGAATTGTTGTTGTTTATAACCATTTTAAGCCAGTACTTGATTACTCCCACACAATAAATATGTTGAATCGTTTCTTACATGACCCACTTGAAACAAAAGTAAGGCATTCACTACCAACAGTATAACATATTTATAAAGTTGTTCGATAAATTAGCTATCTTAAAAATTCGTCTTATGGAGTATTTGCTATAATGCCACCGCTGAAAATTGGATTGACTATCGCAGTAAATGGGATGTGTACTGTACCATGTGAACTTACTTTAACAGTAGTGGTGTAAGAACTGTCATCCCCGTGTCGGACAGTAGGACACTCTCATACTCGTGGGTGTCTTAAGAGGCGACACAGTGAAACTGAGCCAGGCGATTTGCAGCAGCTTATTTCTAATAACAACTCAATAAAAATAAAAGAACAGCGGTTGCAAGCCCGCTTTCCAAGATTGGCAACTATGGCAGATTTCCCACCCTATGAAGCAATCTATCGTGAAGACCTAGGTTCTGCAGTAGGGAGATGGTTTGCCTAATACCGCTAATGCACATCAATCGAATTAAGCCCATAATATTTTTTTATGGAATAATAAGTGACAATCGAGTATCCAGCCAACCTGATGGTAAGTGGATGCTGTGGTACAAAGACACCTGCACTTACTTTCACTATTAAGAATCAGAATAAATCTTTGTTTTCACCCCTGACTGAAAACGCGGTTTTTTAATATTTTGGCTTTTTAATCCAGAAGATGCTATTGATTCAGTTTCACTCTATGCTTCTTAGGACCACCATCTTATGCAAATATATGAAGTAATGGATTCTCTTAGGTTGCCACAACCCAGCATGATGTCATGTGACTAACAGGTAAAATAAATAAAATAAGCATATTTTATACGTGGTAGAGTCACGATGCCGCTATATTATGATTGTGGCACGTATGGGTCCTCTCTACCGGGGAAGGACCACACTCTCACAGAATATCAGCGTAAAATAGCAGCTTAGTTCTACTGTGTTTTGTATGGTGTGTGTAGAGAAACGGACACCCTTATTATTGGAAACAACGCCTTCAATCTTAGTCCTTAGGGGTGACAACGCATCAGCATTTTGATTCTTAATCGAGTTTGAATGTAGACTGTGTACTCGTGTGTCACCCTATATTATAAAAAAGATATGCAAGCAGCTTACATGTACTATATCGAATGCATTTCCTATTTAAAAAAGTTTCGTTTGTTTCGAAAGTTCGGAATAGCTCGCCTGAATTTTTAGTCTGGCTGCGAAGCGTAGTAATTAAAACTAACCTTTTGGGTCAATAGTAGTAACAGTAGTAGTAGTAAAAGTTTGGATAAATGTTTAACAGTAGATTCCGGTTGAAGCGAATTAAAATTCCTGACCCTATTTCACCAATAGAATCGTAGAATTTTTACAAACCTGTTCTACGAGTACACCACGGCCCCGTTACAAAAACGATCGCAGCGCAGAACCACTATGGCATTCGCTGTGCTTCATCTGATCGAAAGCACACAGATATTCCCTCTAAAATTCAGTAACAGAAACGAAGATATTAATATTTATTCAAGATTTAGCGGCCCGTGGTGCGCTTATATATTTAAATAAATTCCGTCCTGATGACGTTAGCTATTTTTAAACTAATATCGGTTTTTACTTTTTTGAAATAATAAAACTTTAATTTATGTATGCAATATTATTAATAATCAAAAAGGTTTGATACTATATAAAATATAATTTAAGATATTACAGGTTAGGGTTTCTTTCACATGCATACAAAAGTTTGTTAACGTGACCATATTCAAAATGAACCTGATCTGAACGTAAGAAATATATGAAAATCAATTCAAGCACATTTAGAAAAGTTTCTTCCAATTTAAAAGTAATCTAAACGTTAACTTTAACGCGATTTTTAGAGTTGCAATAATTATAACCAATAACATATAATGGATTAGCAGGCCACGTACGTTCGCAAGTGGACTCTTGAAAATTGTTGTATTTATCGTAACGAAAACACTTCCATGTGTATTAAGCAATCGCAGTTTAATAACGTGTGTAATTTTCCCTGACATTAATCACTTAAAGTAATTTAGATATAAATTATTGAGTTTAATGATAATAATTTTCGATAAGAAAGAAGTAGTCCCAGAGTTCGTCTTTATTTTATTATATTCATTATTAAGAACTCCCCTTAAACCGTTAACCATCGCACATTCCCCGCCCCACAAAAAAAACCAAAAATCCAAGAGAACGGCTCGCGTAATATAAGAAATCATTACCTTAGTATTTTCTTAATACAAAAATGCAGAGCTATTTGAGATTTTAAATTACATCATATTATATTTGTTTAGACATTTGTTTAAAGTAATTCTCATTAAGCACGTATGAGAGGTAGAAAAAATAAGAAATTTATTAAAATAATTCTTGTTTTTTATATGGTTATAAAAAACAAGAATTATTTTAATAAATTACTTAATATAAAACCAGTGCTTGATTACACTCCCAAAATAAATATAAGTAAGTGGTCATGCAGCCGAAGAAGGTAAAGCGAAGGTTGAATCGTTTCTTACATGCCCCACTCAAAAGAAAAGTGAGAATTTCACTTCAGCCTAAAATTATAACACGCTGTCTAAACTACATGCAAAAAGATGTATCAAAAAACAAAATAGTGGGTACCCTACAATTTAAACCAAGTTATAATGTTACGAACTTAAAAACTCGCTCACAAACACAAGTCATGTTACAAATGTACAGTACAAATGTACAAGTAAATGAGAAAAACATTCCTCTCATAACTCAATATCTAGTTTTTTATTTGATTAAGATAAGTTCTAACTTTATTTTAAATATATAAGCTGATACCCGCTCGCTTCTTTTATTGCGGAACCTAGGTGTAAAATAAGCAAGAATTTTTTTGATGGGGCTATCCGTTTTTAGTAAGCGTCTACATTGCGAAATGAGTAACTATTGCCGGAGGTTCAAACTAAAACAAAAGCCGGGGGGAGGAGAAATTCCGCTCGAGACTAAACCTGCTCAGGGCAAACGGAGCAATAAGTCAAAGGCGCCACCTGCCACGCTATCCGTGGATTTCTGCAACATCAGGGGATTTCATTCAAACCTTAACGCCGTCCATACCACCAGGAAATGGCGGTAGTGGCCTTGCTCCTTCTAACCGAGACACAGGTGTCCTCTCCGGCTGACATTTTATATCTCTCCTACCCGGGGTACAGATTCGAACACTCTTTTGTGGCCTGGGCTGGAGTTTACGCGTACGTTAGTGAGGACATCTGTTTTCGACGCCTTGGCAGCCTTGAAGGTACGGACCTGTCCATATTATGCCTACGCGTAGACAGCGATGACAATTCCCGGGTCTATGGGTACATATATAGGTCCCATAGCTGTAATGCCGACACAGACCGAGTGATCAACCACGTCTACGCTACACGCTGCAGACTCCGAGCTTTATAGATCCCATCCGCAGAGATCGTAATACTTGGTGATTTTAACGCCCATCATGCTGAATGGCTTAGTTCTCGTTTAACCGATTATGCGGGTAGATTTGCTTATGACTTTGCTTTGGCATATGGTCTGACACAAGTAATTCCAGCCGCACAATTTCACCAACGCACAACGTGACAAAACTCGCGATACCATTAATACCATCTGAATGACTGGCGGTCCACCACCGTGCGATTTAAAATATGTTTTCTTCCTCGCACAACTTGCTTGTGGAATCAACTACCACCAGAAAATTTTCCCGACCGATATGACTTAGGGACCTTCAAGAAAAGAGCCTATTCCTTTTTAAAAGGCCGGAAACGCATCTGCGATCCCCCTGGTGTTGCAGCTGTTCATGGACGGCGGTAATCACTTACCATCAGTGAGCCGAATGCTCGTTTGCCCCCTCTCATAAAAAAAACTATACTGAATGAGGTTTTTATTCGTTTTTTTTTTTTTCAACAACTAGGAGACATAAAATTTCACTGATGTATTGACCGCTGTAGGGAAAATTTACCTATGTCTCGCTTGGCAGGCGGTTTGATGGTCGCATTGCAGACTTTTCCTTTGCTGCTCACCGTCGTTGATCTTGTTATTAAAAGTCTGGTATAAAAGAGTAAATTATATCCCAATCTGTTATATGTTTTCATCAATTCCCACGGTGGCCTATTGCGACACCCACGGAACGAACGAATGAGATGATGGATTCTTACCACTTTTTTCTTTGTTTATATTTTATTATTTATTATTTTCTCGTATATATATGAGAAATAACGACTGTATTTGTTTACAATGCGAACAAGATAGGATTCGGGTTGCATCTACTAACTCTTCGGACGTCATATTTCGTAAAACCATTATTATACGTAGCCCTTTAAAAAAATTGAAGGAAAATACATCAAAATTCGGAATTATATTGAAACCGTATTTATTACTTTAAAATTTACTAGCGATCCGCCTCGGCTTCACACGGGCGATTTCTGGATCTCTACAACAGTGATACCTTGATAGATACCAGATAATACGTCAAACAATAAGCTAACAGTCATCCAAATGTCCTCATAATACCAAATTAGAAAAATCGATTAAGCCTTTTAGGAGGAGAAAAATAACACAGGCTTTTTATTTATAACTAAATTAAAATAATAATAGTAATAATAATCCTCCAGACCGAATTTTTGGCCACGGCGGCCTGCCTCAACGGAGACTATCGGCGCAGGACAGGATTAAAGTGTTCAAGCACAAGCACAGGTGCACTCTCTATTCCCTCACTCTCATAATCCATGGGAACAACTGGTAAACCGACATGACCGGAGAGAGATGAGGCACAGGTCCAACGGATTTACGTGCTTTCCGAGGCATGTGGGTGAGATACCGCCAACTTCCTGACTCCGGGCAACTTCTGAGAATTTTTTGATGGAAAAACTCAATAATTAATTTTTTGGCCCGACCAGGGATTCGAACCTGCAGGACCTAGTGATCAGCAGTCGCACTATTACAACCACTAGACTAACGAGGCACTCTATAATAATTACTTATTAAAACGTAATATAAAGATTTCACCATGCAGTTAGGTCGTAAGAGAAATCATTATTTAATAAAGGAATTATGAGAAATGTGACGCAAATAACGAGCAGGCATATATTCCGCCATAGTCTTTTGATAGGCTAGAATGAAGAATGACAGAGAAAATATTTTTTGTAACATTTCTTTATTTATCCTAGAAAACTTTCTTTTTAAAGACTAGAACTTTCGGTGATGTAAGTTATGTTATTCAGTAGGTTTTTAAGACCTAGACATTTTGAAGCTCTGCAAGATGTGAAATGCTTAGACTAGGATACTGCAATTGGAAAATTTTCTCTATGGTAAGCTAAGTTTAGTAACGATCTATTTATAAGCAATGACAAGAAAAGATTAATTACAAACATCCATAACGTTACGCCTGTAAACCTTAAAAAGATGGATTAGTTTATCAAAGACCCTATTTATACGAATATTCAGAAACAGAGAGGGGCTAAGCATTCATCGTGGATTACACAGTACGTGAGTGAACTCGTTATTTGAGATTTTAAGTGCGAAATTAGTTAATTGAGATTTTAGGTACTTTTTTCCTACGTGATTAAGTAACCTGCATATCTAAGGGAAAAAAGTTTTATATTACTTTTATGGTGTACGTATTGCACTTGCCTTATCATTCTTAACCGAAGTAAGTTTGTTGCATAATGATCTATGGTGACGTTACTAGCAACCATTCATGTTTAATTGTGCGTAAAATAGACATGCATGAATGTCGAATAAAATAACGTTGATGAAGCACACAAGGACGCTATAAAATTAAATTTCATCGCACATAGCAACTACTTTGAATAAAGAATGTTATTTGTCGAGAGACATAATTATCCTATACCTTTAAACGAGCAATCTTATATATATATATATATATATATATATATATATATATATATATAAAATCTCGGAAACGGCTCCAACGATTTCCGTAAAATTTAGTGTCCAGGGAGTTTCGGGGGCAATAAATCGATCTAGCTTGGATTTATATTTAGAAAATGTGCTTTTGTCCATCTTTTCAGGCAATGAAAAACTGCTACAACATAAGAGGGTAAATTTTGACACTATATTAATGATCCTAATAGCTCAAGTGGATATCGAGCGGCGGCGAAATCTAAATGCTTTGGTTCGCGTCCCGTTCTCGGTCTGATTTTTTTCCTTTTTTTTTAAAGTTACCTTCTTTTTGTGAGAAATTCTATTATTTTGAGCCTTTTTTTAGTATTTTTTAAAAATTGGAAAATTTTAATTAAACTAATTGCACTCATGATTTTTTATTCAAATAACCAGTTCAGTTTTTTCTATTATGTCAATAAGATCAAAAAATATTATTCATCAGTATGTAATTTGTATCTAAATGTAATTTCAAAATAAAAACCGAGCAAAGTTCGGTCGTCCGGGTACTAGTAGATAAAAATGAAGTATTATAATTCAAATAATTATTGACTATTTAAACTGTACTATCGTACGCACCCCTTATGCATTTCTAAGGGGATGCGTTCTAATACTCTTATGAGGGTTCGAAACAGAGAACTTCAACTTGTCCTCCCTATGTATTATAGAGTCCACCTAACCTTTTTTTCGAGTACTTTACCGGCGTGTTTATTATCATTATCATTAGAGCCCATCCACTACTGAATATTGCCCTTCCCATAAATCGTCTCATAGGGAGATTGCCATAGTAACCACACGTAGCACACAGGTTAATAATCGCACTTTTTTATTACTTTGTGCCAGTATCTATAAGAAGATGCCGCCACCCTCCTGTTTTAGTGTCCTTATGTAGCTTCTCACGACTTACCTACTAAAACAGGTACCCAATAAAAGTTAACTTTAAGGTCACGGACTCTTGGCTAAAATTTTACCATAAATAAGACTCTCCTAAACATTAATACTGCGTTGCCTGATGGCAAGGGTACCTGACTACTACTACTACGCCATAGATTTTAAGCTAAAATTCAAGCTGAAGTAAGCATTAGTTTCAGAATACGAAAATATATAGTGCAAAAGTGAAGTATGTCGTGCAGTATATCTAGTTTTTGAATCGTTAATCTGCCTGCTAAGCCTTAAAATTATCCACGTATATCGTGTGTGGGTGAATACGCGAATTAACAGATTACCTGAAGGTTTATTTTGTGTGAAAGGGGTAATACATTCAACTCTGTCTAACCATGCTATAAATGTAGCAGTGTCTTTGGAAGCGTGAAATGAGCACTTACATTCTGCTGCTTTGAGTTTCACTCACCTCCTCTGCCCAAGCCTCCAGAGTGCCATTTGCCGTAGAGACTAAAGGTCCATGGTTCGCACGTACGGTGGGTTCAGCTCATAAACTGCTGCAACCAGTATCATACAAAGAAAACATCCATGAGCGAGCTTCGTCAATCATAGAGTAATTCATAGATAATCTCGAGTTTAAGCTCAAACTCCACAATTTCAATATTTGAGTTCGCGTCAAATGAAAGTATTAACCTCGAAATGTGACATTGTATGATTTTGACCTATGAATTTAAGATTGTCTTTGAATATAAACCTTATGAGATGAATTGCCATATAGGCCGTTATTATGATTTCTGGTTCAACCTTTAATTCGGTCCATAGCTGGTGCATTGTTGTACGTTGACGGAAATAGATGAGAACATTTGTTACAACCACAGAAATCGTAATAGTAAGACAATAGAACGTCGTATGTGAATACGATGTTCCTCGCACAACTGTTTGAATTTGTATTTTTATTACTTATTTGACTCGGCTTTTGCTTTATGGACTTCGTGATTTCGATTTCGTTGATATCGGACATATGTAGATCATATTTTCAATCATACTAGTATCGAGATATTTTATCCATCGTACATAATAAATCTACCTCATAGGCTATCGGTGATAAGAATAATAGCATTTCAGAATTCAAATATCTGTCAATAAATTGATCAATAACCTCATGAAAGTTGATAGCTAACGTCAAGACGACATTAATTAGCCATTAGTGTTGCAGTTTTAGGTAAGATTAAAATATAAACACCACTGAAAAAAGCCAAATTCGTGGATTTGAATGACCAAAATGGTATAGTATATAATTTTTATTTTAATAAAGACATTAATTAATTCGCAACTATCTGCATAAAAATACAATGATGTGTCTTACCTGTATTGAAGAGCACCTCCCGCCCTCACTCAATTGCGTGCACTAATCCCAGCACCACTACTCCCAACACCACTATTCCGCCCTTTGTATTCTATTGTTTAAGAATGCAATAAATAATAAAATAAATAAATAAAAATAAATATTCCAGGAAAGACACACCATCGACGACAATGTGTCGTACATGTTTCGCCTCTACACGAGGCATCTTCAGGTGATGTAGACTCTACGGCTGCCGGCAGTCTTTCCTGGAATAGTGGTGTTGGGAGTAGTCGTGCTGGGATTGGTGGTGACGGGATTAGTGCACGCAATTGAGGGAGGGCGGGAGGTGCTCTTCAATCCTGGTAAGACACATCATTGTATTTTTATGCTGATAGTTTCGAATTAATTAATGTCTTTATTGTAATGGATTTCCGCAAAGTAACTCTTGATTCTATCAATTATCTTATTTTTATTTATTACCCTACTTGTACAAAACTAGGCCTACGCTTCATACAATTTTGACCTGTCTCCTTTATTATGATGAATCGCAGCATAACAAGCTGTAAAAACTCATGAAGGACGTGTATTTCAACTAATATAGTCATAACACTTCATCGCTAAGTTGATTATTTACTAATTGTCATTGTTTTAACTAACTTACATCTAGATGAATACTTTTCTATGATATTTACCATTGTAAACTTTCATTTATTACTTTTCGCATTGTACAATTACCATTTCTGCTTTTGTTATACGTTGACAAACTCTATCTGCTTGGCAGCATTGTAATGTGAAAAATTATAGATCATTGTGCATTGTGCGTATGTTTATAATACGGTAAGAGGTGGCAACATCGGTTTTGGAAGTAATAGAGCGCTAATTCATTTCTATTGACCATGTATTATTACTAATTCTGTGGTTACAACCAAGATGTACTCTGGTGGAGATAAAAACCTTATTTATTAACCTATGTATGCAGGTATAAAGTTTGTATTATTATAAACCAACTTACGCAAACAAGGTTACATAACTTCCGTCTATAATAATTTTAAAGCCACAAAGGACGCATTTACCTTGTAGTGATAAAGTTACTTAGTGTCTTGAAACTGTAAACAGCTGTAACAAGTTATTGAAATTATAGCCGCAGTGATAAATTAAATAAAATCAAATATCAAAATCGATTTTATATTTGCTTGATAGTTATGTTTGAACGACTTAATCACGTGGTTTAAATACTAGCTAGGGAATCCAAAGAGGAACAGACGTGATGACCTCCCAAGTCCTAATGCTTGTAAGATAAGATCAATGGTGGTCTGTCTTGCAGTATAATATGCTGGATTACATAAACAACTCTCCTTTCTGAGAGGGTTTTTAGCATAACGAAGAATTGACCCCGCTGCGCGTTATTTATTGGCACTCATACAGTATTTTTTTTAAATTATAAAATAGAAGTGCTAAACGAGTTTAAAGTCTACCGAATGGTAAGGGGCTATTGCTGCCCAAGAAAAATTGCAAACAACTTCCAATAAAATGACTAGTAATGCGTTGTCACTTCTGACCTGTCATGTTAGGGTAGATGTAATACCTCACTCACAGTCTGTTTTTATCAGCCATATTTACCTTGCACATCGGAACACAACACGGCACGCTATCAGGATGGGGAGAAAAGAAGTCCTACCACATAGTACAACCGAGTAACAACCACAAACATACTAAATACTAGCATGATGCCGCTGCATTTAATATAGTGAATGACGAAAGTCAGACACCATTTTACTGATAATTGGGCAATCTATTTTAGTTCTTAGGGGTAACGTGCACCTGCATTTTAATTTTAATAGCGAATAAATATGGGTATCTATGAACAATTTATCGTGTAGTGGTGGTATAAGAATATTTACTGCCCCATATCATCACGTGGGTGTCGTAAGAGGTTATAAGGAGAAACAAACCAGGAGATATGCAGCAGCATCTTCCCGAAAACAAGTCGCCTCGTTCTTTTAAATTAATATCATTAATTACACATCTAATAAACACCTATCAAACCGAAACAGCATGTATTATTGGATTTTTTGACAAACTTGCGTCCCGTACCTCATAAAAGAAAAAACTCAATTTCTATCCTTCGATTTCCTCTTGTGAAAATTATAGGTATAATAAATAGGTTAAATAAATGTCACATGAGAGATAAGGTAAACCATAATCTACAATTGTATTATATAAAGTTTGAAGGACTATCCATTTTTTTTTTGCCAAAAAGAACTTATTTTATATACGTTGTTCTAGTTTTAGGTTTGCATGTAGTAAAGTTATCATGGAATTACGACTTTTAATTTATCTTTTGATCTTTTTCCCATTTTATGCCGTGGATGTTGTAAGAGGTGATAGAGCGGGAAAATCAGGAACAACTACGAAATGAGATTCTGGTATCCTAATTATGAGTCAATTTACTGGAAGGACTATGTTCCGTAGTGGGCCTTGGTGGAATATCTGTTCATAAACATATTTACAATAATTTATACTTATGTTTGACGAAATTTTGGTCCTAACTACTCTATGTTATATTTTCACTATATGTTATGTTACATTTTAAAAATGATGATGTAGATATGATGATAGATATTATTTCCGTCGGGTCACTATAAGGCAAAAGCTCAACTCCAGAATATTGCACGTCTTAAGCGCAAAGCACGTATGTATGTTCTACTAACGTCTTTAAATCAAGAATCCTACGTTTTATTGCATGAAATCGTATCTACCAATCATATTGAATATATGAATGATATAAAAAGCACATTGTCAGAAAGATAAGTGACTGTTGAACTTATCATATTTTTTTGATTAATTGATATTTTTACATTAAAAATGCTTTCAGTTGCTCATGGTGTAGATTTACCAATTTCGCATAGAGGGGTGAACACGATAACTTTTGAAAATATCAATAATTGTTCAACTCAATCTATTTTTTAATATCGTCATACATCATTTGGGAAACCATGAAATACAAATGGCTGTTTAATTTTGTTTAATTATAATTAATTTTTTCCGCTGAGAAATTCTGAAAGTTTCGGTGTCTTGGACAGCCTTCTAATAAAATATTTTTCTAAATAGAGATACACTTTGACTTATTGCGGGCTCGGCCGCCGTCATGAGTGGGTTACTGTTACGTTTGTTTACAGCGCAGTGGCTCGTGATAAAAAATATGGATTGCTATAGAAATACAAAATATTCCAAAAACGAAGTTTGATACATACTTGACCAAGATAAGATATTAATATTATTTTTATTATCAAAGATTTTCATTACAATATATTGTTTAGCTAAAAGTACCCAGGATTTTTAATGAGTCAGGTTAAATAGACTGGTTTTTAGGAGTACAAATACCAAAAACTTAAAATGATATTAAAATTCATTGATGATCGTTTTAAGATAATTATGTTAAAAGTTGTTTCAATTTACATTAATAAAAAAAGTTTGAATCTCACTAATAATAACAGTAAAATTAAAAAAAAAATATTTCTATTATTAATTGAGATTTTTTCTACATTATTTCGTTAGGTTCGTGACGTCACTGCTCAAGAATTTTGTCGATTTTGCAAAGGAATAAGACATTGTTGCATGTTTAATAATGAGTTATCATCTTTATAATTAGTGTGTTGTACCAGAATGCAAAAATACGAGCATAAAAACGCCGGGCAAGTTATATTGATTCAAGTACCAACCTATTTAAATATGAGAAATACTTGGTTAAAACTGGAAAGAAGATACTTGAATATATTGTTTACAAAAACTAGAATATACTTCTGTGAAAATCATTTTAATGTAAGTAAGACTTATATTAAACATTCGTTTATGCAAAACAAAACATTATGAGGTGTTAGGTATTGCAAGTCAAATTTTGTATTAGATTAGGTCATCTAAGATATTATAACTAATTATTGCTAATGATTTTTTTTCTGATGTCTTTCTACACCAGCATAAAATAAAATCAACAATTCTCAATACTGGTGTAAAAAAGGATCTCTATACTGCTGTTTCGTATGGTGAGTGTAGAGAATCGGAGATCGAAAACCGGAAACGAGTCATTCCATATTAGTCCTCAGGGTTGACACCGCTCCTGCATTTTGATTATTAATTGAGAATAAATGTAGACGTTTATGAGCTGTGGCATCCACCTACCATCTGGTGTACTGTGTGAGCGTTTGTCACCCTATACTACATTAAAACATCTCGATTTAAGGAATTAGTGAAGCAATTCTTGACTGTTTTTTTTAATTACTGGAAGGGATGGTCCGTGTTTTACTGCCAACCAGAATTTATTTCATAAATGGAATACAGCCTGTACGTTTAAAACATTCGTTCATATATTCACTAATATGTAGTGGCATGTTCAATATCAAGAATATGCAGAATCATGTCATCACTACAACAAAGGTGATGCTTTTTACACCGGGCGTAACAATATTTCTCGGGATAATGTCATCAACTATCGTAACAAACTTGTGTCTGAAGTCGAGTCATTTTAAAAAAAATTCGAAAACTAAATATTATCCAGTTTAACCCTCAAAAGACACCACTAAAAAGGACCCCTTTATCGTACCTCTACTTGTCCAATGCTCTATTGGCCCAGTTCAGGGGCAATAAATCCGAGTTTAGGTGCCGATTAATTACTGAAGATGAAACTTGGATACACAATTACACGCCCGAAACAAAAATACAGTTTCGGGCGTGTAATACAGTGAATTGCAAAGGGGGAAACGGCTCAAAAGAAGCAAAAACTGCTTTTTCGGCTGGGAAAGTGATGGCGACTGTTTTTCGGGATAGTCATGTAGTTATTTAAATTGATTATCTTCAAAAAGGAAAAACCATTACAGGAGCACACCACGCATCGTTACTTATTAAACTATAGGCACATTTGCAGAAAAATAAAGTCATGTTTCACCATGAAAACGCACCGTCTTACAACTCAGCGGTTACTGTCGCGAAACCACGAATTATGGTTGAATTTCTTGACCATTCGCCTTACTCACCAGATATAGACCCAAACGACTTCTTTTTATTCTCTCATCTAAAAATTGCGCGCGGAGGACAGAGATTTTCGTCAAATAATAAACATTAATAATATCGGGTTCTTACATATGAAATTAGCGTTTTGTCGTACTGACCATTTTGATCTCAAATATCTCCTCTTTGGTTAAGAATTCCAAATTCAAATTTATGAAATTTAGCTGGTACATTTGAGTTTTGAAAACAGTCATTCATTTTTTTCCTCATTACTTTTTTCATTGGCGTCGCTTATTATCGCACAATGGAAAACATGAAATATCGGTATATGTACGAGTACGATTTCTACCGTGTTACCAGTGCTCGAAGGATTAATAATGTGTACGGAGCTGGTGTCGCAAAATAAAGCATGGTACGTTTTTGGTTTAAACGTTTTCGTTTTGAAAATTTCGACCTTCAGGACCGACTCCGTGGACGGCTGGAGACCAAAGTGGAAAATAAAGAATTAAAGTTTATTGTGGAAGCGGATCCATCACAAAGCACTTCAGAGATAGCTGCAGGATTCGGGGTAAATGTTAAAACTGTATAATCCCACTTTAAGCAAATCGAGAAAGTAAAAACCTTGAGCGATTGGTACCTCATGAATTGAGTGAATCGAAATTGCAAACACGCGTCGACTACTTTGCTCAACTGACACAAAAATGAAGGGATTTAAATAGAATCATTACTTGCAATGAAAAATGGATACTGTACGACAATCGGAAGCGCTAATCGCAATGGCTGCACCCTGGACACCCAACCAAATCCTGCCCTAAACGAAAATTGACTCAGAAAAATTTACTTGTGAGTGTTTGGTGGACTAGCGCCGGTGTCGTTCACTACAGCTTTCTAAAATCTGACCAAACGATTACGGCAGATATCTTTTGTCAGCAACTGCAAACCATGAAGGAAGAACTAGCTACTAAACAACCGAGATCGGTCAATCGCTCTAGGCCACTTTTGCTTCATGACAACGCAAGATCACACACTGCACAACAAACAACCACTATGTTAGGTGAGCTACAATTGTAATGTGTGCGACATCCACCGTACTCCCCGGACCTTACTCCAACAGATTACCATTTTTTTCTGAAATTTGGACAACTTCTTATAAGGAAAAAAATTCAACTCCGATGCGGCATGCCAAACCGCCTTCACCGTCAACCGTCAAAGAGTTTATTGATTCTCGCCCCCATGGTTATTTTAGTGAAGAGATCAATGAACTACCTATGAGATGGCAAAAGTGCATAGATAACAACGGTGCATACTTTTATTAATTAAATATATTTTACAAAAAAAAATGTCTTTATAATCCTCCCGTACAAAACGACAATTTCATATGTAAGGACCTATTAATAATAATAATAATTTATTTGCATAAAAAATGGTATATTTTTAGGTTCTGTAACATATTGTGTTCATGCATGTTTTACTGGTTTCATCTATCATAATCATTACAGCCCTTCACAAGTCCACTGCTGAACATAGGCCTCCCCCAAGTAATGCCACAAAGCACGGTCCTGAGCCACCTGTATCCATCGACTTCCTGCATGTCTTACCAGGTCGTCACTCCATCTAGTGGGGGGTCGCCCTACACTACGCCTACCGGTACGAGGCTGCCACTCGAGAACCTTTCTTCCCCATCGGTTATCGGTTCTTCGAGCTATATGGCCGGCCCATTGCCACTTCAGCTTACTAATCCGTTGGGCTATGTCGATCACTCTGGTTTTACTGCGGATATCCTCATTTCTGAGTCTATCACGCAGAGAAACTCCAAGCATAGCCCTCTCCATAGCTCGCTGAGCGACCTTAAGCGTCCTCATTCGGCCAGCAGTGAAGGACCACGTCTCAGATCCGTAAGTCATCACTGGCAACACGCACTGGTTGTACAATCTAGTTTTTAGAGATTGAGGTATACCTGACGAAAAGATATGTCGTAATTTCCCGAACGCTGCCCAGCCGAGTTGAATCCGTCGATTGACCTCTCGGTCGAAGTTGGACTTACCTAGTCGGACTATTTGTCCCAGGTAAACGTACTCGTCAACAACTTCGAGCATAGTGCTCCCAACAACTACCGGCATAGGTGTGACATGGACATTAAACATGATCTTTGTTTTGTCCATGTTCATCTTAAGACCTATCCGTTGGGAGGCACTATTGAGGTCATTGAGCATAATGCTTAAGTCCTCCAGCGATTCTGCCATAATGACTATATCGTCGGCAAATCGAAGGTGAGTGATGTGTTACTGGTTTATCGGTATGCAAATATTACGTCAACGTGCAATTGAATAAATAAAATTAGCGATTAAGAAAAAAAGAGCAGAAAGCTGTCTGGGGCACAGATAACTTCCACGGGTACCTTCTTTCACCACACACACACATATATATATCTATCTATATATATATATATATATAGCTTTTTAAAGAGAGGTCTACATGATTCCATTTTACCAACACTGCATATAGATCGTATACATCTCTTCTGTAGCTTAAAGACATAACAAATAAGAAGGCAATTTACCTTCGCGAACAATTATTTTTCAAATAAAAAGGCTAAATACTATTTAGACGGGCTAGAGAGATGATAGTTTGTAGAAAAATAAATTTTAGGAAAAAATATCTTGTACCTTTGTTAGGTTGGACAGTTTGCAGACCATCCATATATGTATATCTATTTTGTATGTACATGCACATAAGTGAATGTAAAATATGCGTATATATAAACGTATGTATTGCGTTTATATACGCGTATATTTTATATTTTATTATTATTTGTATGTTGTATATAAATGTGGATTATTCATAACATTATATTATGCATATCCTCAAGCCAAAAGTATTAACATGCTAAAAAATTATGGTATGTGATTGGATTGTGAGTGAATGGAAAATTATGGAGTTCTTAATGTTATGTAAGATTAAGGAAGAAACATATTATTAGCCGCGCACACACCTAGCACACGGGTTTGCGCACCAGCCTCGCGAGCCAAATACCTCGGCTGGTGTGGACCTGCCTCGGGCTGTCCCGGGCGCACGTTGCCTCGGCCGAGCGCTGCTTGACCGCACGTTGTTGGAAAACAAGACGTGCTCAAAGGTGCCTCAGCGATCTCCGTTCGTTTAGTGTGTAAGGTAGTATTTCGGCTTACGAGGCAATACGACAATGTTTATTTAAGTTTTACTGAAAAGTCACATTAATAATATAATATCATGAGCAATCAGGACGAATCGAGTTAGCGTGCTCAGCAGAGCGGGAATTATGCTCTTTCATGCCGGCTCACCGCGTACAACTTTACAAGGCGCAGGTTCGGCCGCACATGGAATACTCTTCTAATCTCTGGGCCAGGGCTCCTCAGTGCCAGCTCCTTCCATTTGATCGCCTCCAGCGCAGAGCTGTTCGAATCGTCGGCGACCGACCTTTTTCCGATTGGCTTGACTCAATGGAACTGCAAAGAGATGTTGCATATATTTACGTATTTTATCGCATCTACCACGGAGAGTGCTCTGAGGAATTGTTCGGACTAATTCCAGCCACACAATTTCACGATCGCACATCGCGATAAAACTCGCGATACCATCCATACCATCTGATGACGGCGGTCACCACCGTAATTAAAAGTTTTCTTCCTCGCACAACTTCCTTGTGGAATCGACTACCACCAGAGATTTTTCCGGATCGATACGACTTAGGGACCTTCAAGAATAGAGTCTATTCCTTTTTAAAAAGCCGGCAACACATCTGCAATTCCCCTGGTGTTGCGGTTATTCATGGGCGGCAGTAATCACTTACCATCAGGTGAGCAATATGCTCGTTTGCCCTTCTCTTATAAAAAAATAATCTGATTATGCGCTAAATTTTTAATTAATTTATTTCCATATTGGTTGCGATGCTCATAATTTTTTTTAAACCAGAAGCGTCTAGGTATTTTCTTAAAATATGACTGTTTCCGTTTTTTTTAAACTAAGCAGCTAAGAAAGTAGCCGCAGCCGCAATTACACAACTGGCTATTTCGGATGCACTTGCGAGCCCATGCGCTAGGTGTGTACGCGGCTTTTCTTACGTCCTTTCTTTTATAAAGTTGTTTTTTTCGTTCTATACACCTTAATTGAAGTGCAATCAGTGAAACCAAAAACGTGGCGGATAAATCCATTTAGTCAATGACTTAGTAAATTGAGGATTATTGAGTAATACGGTTCGTACATATATGTACTAACCTTCACTGTTATCTTTAATTATTATAATATCTATATCATATATATAAAAAAAATATATATATATGCTTCAATTCAGCCAGTTTATTTTTGCCATATTATAGCCTTGTTATGGGTTTTACAGGAAATATTAAAATGGATTATGTTATAAGAATAATATTGTGAATTATGACATAAAAGGACTCGTAAATTTTGATAATGTGCGAAATTATAAATATAGTAACATAATTCCACGTTTTTTAAGTTTTCATGTCAACTCAAACGAAAAAAAATCTTTTTTTTTTACGTTTGAGTAGATTTTTTTTACTCGGTATTTAATGGGACATATGATTTTAATCACATATGACCATTAGACACTACGCTATAAATTAATAGAAGACCATGTAATTCAAAATTATTTTGTCAAAACTAAATTAACATTAACTATTAAAGAGTAAAAATAAAATAACGCAATTCTGATTCTTATAAGGATACATCTGAAGACATGGTCATGCATGGAATACGATTTTTTCAATTTTGGTTACTGAGGATTCAAAAATATCTTGTGACAAATATATAATAAATATTTTCACAATTTTGCAATGTATGTACAGAGTAGTATTAAGGATGTTCATTTTAAAGTCCAAGCGAGCGAAGCCGCAGCGTAAAAGTTAGTGTAAAATAAATTAATATGGTTGTACACGTTTTTGTTAGTTTAACCTTTAAACTTACCTTGTTACTTTAAAAACTCTCAAAAAGTTTAGTAGTATTACTTAGTAAATAAAAGAAAATTTTGATTATTACTGAAAAACATACTTTTATGTTTTTCCTTCTTTCTAATATATTTTAAAATACAGCAACAACTTTGTAAACTACCTTAAATTACGCGTTACATTAAAAACATCGTACAATATGTTAGTAAAAATATAGCATCACTTTTGAGAAATTTACCACAATAGTACCCTAAAAAGTAACTTTAGGGAAACAGTATCCTTAGCGCATTTTTTGTAATTTGTATTTTTTCATATTACTCGTTTTCAAAATTAATCAACTCAATGCTAATATCAAAAATCATTTGATTGGATATATATAAATTTCCAATACCTAATGTCCAATTCGCACCACTCCATGGTTTGACATGGTATGCTTTTATGCTTTGGGAATGCAATAAATATAATAATATAATAATAAATTTAATTGGAAATTTAAATGGAATTTTGGACGTGCTTGGTGCGGATTTTGGAAGTCCAATCCACTTTGCTCGCTGTACCAAACATTTTGCACCTTTGACGCGGCTTTCTGGTCTGCATATTTTAAGTATGGCGTAAACTAGATATACCACCATCATCTATAAGAGCCGTGAGACATTTTGTTTTTTTTTCTATATTTACCTCTAACGACACATACTCAATTCATTCAATATATTAAATGGCATAGAACTATCAGGTAGCGTGTATTTATTAAATCGTCTTTTTATTAACCTCGGTACTCACTAAATACACACTACACATAATCCTCTGCATAAATGTCAGTACCATTTTAAGAAGTGTAAAATAAAAACATTTTGCGGGGAAAAACATTACAATAGTATGAATTATTTACATTCATTTTATTAACAAAAACTTGAAAAAAGGTTAAAACGTAGTGATTATATTATACTGATTGGTTTTTATGCCTAGTTTAAGTACATCCGTCCACGTCAACATGCCTAATGTTTGAATATTTTGAGAGGCTTCAGCATCCAATGTATTTCGTAATAAACTGCTTTGTTATGTCTCATTGCTTTATTCCATGCCATAAGCGCAAATTCTACTAGCGCCAAAAAATCAAGAATCCAACGTTGTATCGCATGAATTCGTATCTAACAATTACATTAAACATATAAATGATATAAAAAGTACATTGTCAGAAAGATGAATCATTGTTCAACTTATTTTTTTTTAAATCGGTTAGCTGCTATTTTACATTAAATGTGGTTTTATTGGCTTATGATATAGATCTATCAAGTCCGCATGGAGGGGTAAACACAATAACTTAAAAATATCCATTGTTCAACTCTGTCTATTTTTTAATCACTTCATTTATCATTTTTTTATAGAAGAGGAGGCAAACGGGCATGCAGCTCACCTGATGTTAAGTGACTACCGACGCCAATAATCAACCGCTACACCAAGGGAATTGCAGGTGCGATGCCGGCCCTTTAGAAAGGAATAAACTCTTTTCTTGAATGTCTCCAGGTCTAATCGGTCCGGAGAAATTGCCGGTGGTAAACTATTCCACAGAGAGGTCGTACGCGGAAGAAAATTCCCTGTGAAACGTATAGTGGTGGACCGCCCAGCATCCAGATGGTGTTAATGGTATCGAGGTAACGTTTGCTGCATAGTGCGTTCACGAAATTTGGTGACTGAGATTAATCCAAACAATTCCTCAGAGCACTCCCCGTGGTATATGCGAAAGAAAATGCAAAGAGATGCAACATCTCTTCGCAGCGCCAGTGAATCGAGCCGATCGGAAAACACTCGGTCGTCGACGATTCGAGCCGCTCTGCGCTGTATGAGGTAAAGTGGAAGGAGATTTTTGTTTTGTTTAGTTGTAATCAAATTTTTACACCTAAGAAATTCCGAAATTTGCGGTGGTTGAGCAGCCTTGGTATATTATATTTTATACAGATACACTTTGACTCCCTACGGGCTCGGCTGCCGTCGTGAATGGGTTACTGTATCGTTTGTTTACAGCGACTTGTAAGGAAAAATATCGATAACTGTAGAAATACAAAATATCCCAAAAACCAAATTTGACACAATTGAATTGTAAGGTATTATTTATTGTCATATATTATTATTGTTTTTACAATCACAGATTTTCATTACAATATATATTTTCGAACTGCGCATAAAACTCCCTTGGGTCATTCAACGAGTGTCAATTTTTGTCGTCATTCTGTTCGTCGTGGTAATGCTTTAGTACCAGCAAAGAAGACGATGAAGTGAAAGGCCTATGTCACATTATGATGGGCTATTTTGCTGTTGGTCTGCATACATCATTTATTTTAGAATATATATTGTATTTACTTCTTATGCGTTCCAAGAATATTTTATAATGTAAAATATACTACTACTACTAAGTAGTGTTCATTTATTTAAATAGTTAAGAGTATTATCTAACACATATCATTCATAATTAAAGTTGATATAGTTATGAGAAAACAGGGTTAAATTTCATGGCCTTTATAAATATTAGCCTCATTGAATACTGTTTAGCCTCATAAAAAACATACCAGTATTTTTTACGTTCGAGTAGAACTTAAAAATTTGAAAGAATGAGAGACTACAAAATTTCATAAATGTAGTTCTATTCACGGTGAATAGATGAGAAGAAATATATTCACTAGAGTATTTCAAAGTAGAAATATATAGAAGATGGGCATCAGCGCCTTCCTGATCATAGCTCATAATAATAAAAACATGCAGTTGTCAACTTGCATGTCCAGCGTAGCAACTACGGCAAATATACAATTAATTTGGCAATCTATGGAAGGAATGTAATTAATGAACGGGAAAAGAAATATATTAGCCTTGTAGTGGTGGCATGAAAAAACCAAAATCCCATTTCTTCCCCGTGGATGTCGTAAGAGGCGACGGAGGGAAACTGAAAGAGTTGATGGGTGTCAGCATCTTCCTGATAAAGTGCAAAGTAACCAGCCTGCTTGCCAACCGTGAATACTATTACAAATATCCGGTTATAAGTAGTGGATAGCCCTATTAAAAGTAAAAAAGTAGCAGCCTAGATACATTCTACTACTGGGCACAGACTGCAGCGAGTTTACAAAAAGCAGAAAACCAACTTCACATACCTATACCTAAAAATTATTTTCGAATTATTTTTTTAACTTCTCGGATATACAGGTTACCTCGCGATGTTTTTGACCACCGAGAACGTGGTAAATCGAAACTTCAAATTGCAATTAAAGTATATGTGTGGAGAAGCTTACTTATCCACTACGAAATTTACGTTTAGATCGGTTCGATTACCGGATTTAATAGATAACTTTCAAGATTCTATCAATGCCGTTTTACCCATAGTTATATTATATAAAAATAGAGATGTGTTTAAAGTTTTCTTCCTTTGATGTTTGTAGAACATTTTTGCAAGAACCTGTTCATTTACTCTTGTAAGCTATGACTCTGGAACTGTCACATATATTTTAATAATTATGTCTGAAACTATGAAAGCTATCTTAACATACGACAAATTGTTTTAAAAGTCTAATTAAAAGTAAAAAAAAAGATTGCGTTAACGGTATCACGAACTATTCCATTAATTATGTATAAAATCTCACAGTGCATTTAATTTTCAATTATTTATATTAGGCATGGTACAAAAAGAAATTGGTGAAATATTGCTTTGACGGTAGACACAAAACATTATTCATCTAAAATCGACAATTATGATAAATTGGACAGCAGCTACCGGTCTGAATATTTTAAGGTTGATAATTTTTGATGCTGCAAGAATAATTATTGTTTTTATACAAGAGGGGGCAAACGAGCATACAGTTCATCTGATGTTAAGTGACTACCGCCACCCATGAACATCCGCAACACAAGGGGAATTGCAGGTGCGTTGCCGGCCCTTTACTCCCCAGGTCGTGTCGGTCCTCAAAAATTGCCGGTGCTAAACTTTTCCACAGAGAGGTTGTAGTCGGTAGAAAACTCACTGTGAAATGTACAGTGGTGGATCGCCAAGCATCCAGATGGTGTGGATGGTATCGAGAGGTTTGCTGCGTAGTGCGTTCATGAAATTTTTTCCAGTACGTCTGGCCTTTGCGATGACCATAAATAAGTCGCAATGCCAGTCGTTGGAAGTTTGCGAAATCAACTTGGAGTTTCCCTGTTCCGCGTATGGAAAATTATATTTCGCGTGTTCATGCGTTGGAAAACCGTCATCTTTGTTTATTTACTCAACACAAAACAAAACAAAAAATATAGATTATCAGAAATTGATTAACAGACTACTATTAATATTTTACATCTTTTCAAAATATTCTCATCATGCTCTATACAAAGCTTCATTCGCTTGAACCAACTCTAAAAATACTTTTGCCAATCTTGATCTGACAGGTCGTAAATCGCTTCTTCGTAGGCAGCCATGGCTTCTTCGACGCTTAAAAAAAAACTTGCCTTTTATTTTTCTTTGATTCTTGGGAACAAAGTTAGGGCTGTAGGGTGGGTGACTTAAGAGTTTCAACACCAGATTCATTAAAACTACTTTTAAGGATTTTATCGTGTTTTATTTATTTTATTTTTAATTAAGTGTGACCATGGGTGCTGGAAAGCACCCTAAACGTCGGGTATTAAAAATAAGATAAATAAAACGCGATAAAATCCGTAAAAAAGTTTGAATCAATGTGTAGGTTCACGTAAATATAAGAAATAATTATAAACACCAGATTCCTCAATAAATGCTTTCGTTCTAAGGGAGATATGTGAAGAGGCGTTATCGTGATTCAGCACGATTCCCCGAAGCCCGGTCTGTGGTCTTCTCTCTTGCTTGAAAAGCTTTGGGTAAAGCAACTGTAGTATACCATTCAGAGTTAACTGACCTACAATTTTTCAGCATTGACAGAGAAAAAAACTCACCACCATTTTTTTGCCGACGTTATGAAGTCTTTACAGTTTTGTCGGTAACTGTCCTTATGAGTAGACCCATACCGACTATTGTCTTTTATTTTCCGGATCATATTGATAGATCCATGTCTCGTCACCAGTAACGGTTTCTAAAACGTGCCTAGATGCCGCGTTTTCGTAACGTAGACGCATTTCTTGGCACCAATACATACGAGTCCGTTTTTCGCTTTCGAAGAGCAAACGAGGGATCCATCGACAACAAAGCTTCATCACTCCAAGATGTTGTTGTAGGATGACATGAATGCTGCCAGAACTAATGCCTACAATCTTTTCGATGTACATATATGTGATTCGTGGGTTTTCTTGCACCAACATTTCTGTAAGTAGTTTTACTTTACTGCTCTTTGCGGGCTCCGATTCTTTGGTCATTTTAAAGGTTAATTTTACCCCTTTTTAATTCAGCAAACCACTAAAAATTGTTGCGCGTGATGGAGTTGAGTCCTCTAATGCTGATTGTAACCGTTGTAAACTTAATTGTTTGGTAAAACCAAATTTAAAATCATTATAGATCATAGCGCGCAAATGTTCACGGTTAAGATCCATTGTTTTAACAGAAAAGCGCGGAAAGCGTTGTAGGAAAATTAATAGAACTTTGTTTTTTTTTAAATATTAAGTGATTGGCTTATAGAGTTTTATTTTAAAATAAATTTGCTTTATAGAAACATATAGCACGGGTGCAGTCCATTTTTATATTTCGAGCATCTCAAACTTATTGCGTGACCTCCGTATCATTGTCTAAAAATAACACAAATTTAGAGGGAATAAGAATATCTTTAATTTTAGAATGAGATCTAAACTATTTTTAAGGCTAACTATTTTTAGTCTTTTAGCAAGGTAAAAAGCTGGTGCAGCTATATATGAAACAACAGTAAAAGTGGGAACGTGTTCTCTATGCACTTTGGGTAACTCACGTAAAAATGTACTAGAGGATTCATTGGAACATGACTTCTCCGAGACAAGTTGTGATTCAATCAATCAATCAATCAATCAATCATTTTATTCGTTTTCACAGGTAACAAGGTTGACAATGTTATAATTTTATAGTACCTCCGTGAAATGCTTTAACAGCATACGAATTTATATATCCATACATCATAAAATTAAATATATATATAAAAAAAACAGATCAAAGTAATAAAATTAAGTAGAGTCAAAATAAAATTATTAAATTACATATTTAAATTATTAGTAAATAGAAATTCATTGACATTATAATAACATTTATCTATAAGAAATTTACTTAAAATAGATTTAAATTTTTGCACATTATAACATTTTATGTGATCAGGTAACTTATTATATAATTTAGGGGCCATTTCAACAACACTTTTTTTCATAAGGGCAGTTTTGCATACGTTCGTCTGGATTTTTTGTTTTCGAGGACGAAGGTTAACTAAAGATGGTTGTACTCCTATATCAAAAAGTTCCGGATTACATTCTAGGATTAGATTCTAGTATATAAATACAGGGTAATGTTAATATCTTAAGAGATCTAAAGTATGGTATGCAACTTTCTGTAGACTTTATCCCACATATAGCTCGAATACAGTGTTTTTGAGCTTTCATAATTAATTCCCTGTATGTTGATAGTCCCCAAAATATGATACCATATCGCAGGGTCGAAGCCACAAAGCCATGGTACGCTGTTAGAACAGTTTTTCGGTCAGCTATTTTCGATTGGGGAAAATATATGACGACGTTTGTATAGATACTTTAATATTCGAAGTAAACTTTTTGGTTGGATAAGACTCCATCATCTCTGTTGGAAAACCAACGACAACACTCCTCATTAAGCCAAATGATCTGATCTTCGAAAATGGCAACATTGGCCGCTATTTTTGTCAAAACTCATTTGGATACAATTGGAAATGACGTGAATTTGTTTGCACTCCTGATTGAAACAAACATTTTGGGCAGCAATACGATGCTGATTTTAATAAAAGGATATAGAGTCTTGTCTGGTCATGCGTGCTAGGCTTTTTTTAATAATAAATAGAATCAGGCGTTACTTTTCGAAAATCCATTATATTAAAGCTGATAAGTATAACTTTGCCCACATCCACTCAATGAAATAAAATGATGATGATGATGTGTCTTACCTAGTTTTGAAGAGCACCTCCCGTCCTCTCTTAATTTTACACTATCCCCGTCATCACTAATTCCAAAACAATTACTCCCAACAACATTACTCCCAACAACATTACTCCCAACACCATTACTGCCATTACCACTACATTAATTTCCTTGACTTAACGATGACAATCCCTCCCTCCCTCAATTACGTGCACTATCCCCGTCACCACTAATCCTAGCACCACTACTCTCAGATGCGCTATGAAATAAACACTGATATTTTTGACAAATGTGCACTTAATATCCATAACAATAGCAAGAAAAGAGTCGGTGCATATTTTCCTAATTTATCAAAAGCCAACTCATACTGACACGGTCGTCCCCGCATCATAGTGTCGTTAATGACAACATAAATTAACCGCTTTTTATTGTTACATTAATCGTCTGTTCACTGTTCCATTAAGTAAAGAAAATTATTTAAAAGACCATAATACTCGTATAATTAATTGAATTGCTATTTTTCTAACGATTTTTCAACAAATTTCATTAAAAATTCAATTAAAAACAAACAAAAGCATGTCGTTTGTATTTCTCTGCACGCGGTTCAACCACAAAGTGTTTGGCGATATGTAAGAAGTTTGACCTACTTAGGCTCCATATCTGAAAAAATCTAACACTCTTCGACAAAACGAGGCGTTCAAACAAACTAGTCTCCTAGGAATATTCTTAAAAAGTCGAATATTTACAAACTTGTCTGTGACGAATGCCACGCTGTTTACGTGGGTAGGTAATGGTCGCAATTTCGGGACACGTTATAAAGAGCATAGTTGACCGCTAAGTGTGAGTGGCGAGCCAAAAGAGCTGCTATTTTAAAAATAGATTATTTTCTAATCTAAATTTTTATGATATTATCAAGGTTTAAAATTTAATTTTGAGTTTAATCCAAACAATAATATTTTATTACACTTATCGCATATGTATTATCTTAGCAGCTGCCTATAAAATTTGCCTTTGTCTAGTTATCAGGAAACAATTAGTGACAACTATACAAGTAGCTTATAATATTATTTCATAGCTGATAACACCTTTGAGTACACGATATGCGTGTTTAATTTTATATACAATAATAGACCGTTCATTGTTACATTTCATTGTTTAACAAACATTTTTCTTTGTTTCTACAAAACGTTTGTGAAGGCAGTCGTTGGCAATTTTTTATTAACTAACCTTTGAAGTTCATCAATTATTAATCTATGCACAATTCACCTATAATTATGTGTACGTATCGTGGAATCGTTTAAGCTTAACACCAAGCTTATTAAGATAATTTGAGCAATAAAATAAAAAGAGGACTTTTTGGATAATAAGTATGGGCTCGTTATTCGCTTATGATTACAATACCGAATATGTGCGGGGGTTAGTCTACTCCTAACTTTTTGATATTATAAATAGGACTAGATTAACACCTATTCTGCTCTCCTGTCTGGCGAGCAGTTTGGCGTATGGCTCTGGGGGAGAGCGCAGGTCGTGTTGATCCCCAGGGCGAGTCTGAGGAGTTCTCCTTCACGTGGTTGCCGCCTGTTATTTGGTCTGGTTCAATAGGAAACAGACAAACAGAGGATGGAATAATTCCCTTCCAACTACAGAGGGGTGTAGTGGCGGTTGAGAATATCCACTACCCCATATCTTTCCGTGGGTGTCGTAAGAGGCGACAGAGGGAGACAGGCAGGAGATGGGCAGCAGCATCTTTCTGATAACAACTGTGTTATAATAAAAAACTGCGGTTGCCAACCCGCTCGCCAAGCGTGGCAACTATGGCAAATATACCCCCATGAATAACGACGCAAAAAAACGGCCCCCAGTCCCCGGCGGCCCCGCTATTCCTGACTACGGTGGCGACCATGGTAACGGCGGGGCAGGGGGTGCTAAGAATCTCCGGTGGAGGTTCGGTAGCCACCTACGACGACTCGACCTGGCAACATATAACGCACGCACTCTGAGAACTGACGAGAAGATACTGGAGCTGGAAGAAGAGGTAGACAAGTTGCGCTGGCATATTATTGGATTATCCGAGGTCCGAAGAGAGGGGAAGGATACGGCAATCCTAGAGTCCGGCAACTTGTTCTATCACCGGGAGGGCGACCATCTGTCCCAAGGAGGTGTCGGATTTATCGTCCACAAGTCTCTCGTCAACAACGTTGTAAAGATTGGGAGTGTGTCGACGAGGGTCGCGTACCTGATACTCAGAATCACCAAACGGTATTCGCTGAAGATCATACAGGTTTACGTACCAACCTCGGCACATCCCGATGAGGAGGTGGAGGAAATGTATGAGGATATTTCCAGAGCCATGCATTACTCCAAAACCCACTACACGGTGTTGATGGGAGACTTCAACGCAAAACTAGGCACAAGAGAAAGCGGTGAGCTGAAGGTGGGGAAATTTGGAGTAGAGCAACGGAACTGAAAGGGCCAGCAGCTGGCCGACTTTATGGAGAAAAAGGGACTCTTTATGATGAACTATTTCTTCCAGAAGCGGACCCACAGGAAGTGGACCTGGTCGAGCCCCGACGATTCGACAAAAAATTAGATTGAATTCATTATGACGACCAGACGCCAACTGTTCAGTGATGTCTCAGTGATCGCAAGGGTGAAAACTGGCAGCGATCACCGAATGGTTAGAGGCCCACTGAACCTAAATGTTAAGTTGGAGAGGTCTCGTCTAATGAAGTCAACGCTCCGTCCCCCTCGTGCTTTAATCCAGAATCCCGAAACCTTTCAGCTCGAGTTACAAAACCGCTTTCAGTGCCTAGAGGATTGCAATGCAGTGGACGATATGAATGACAAGCTCGTGGAAACTGTTCATGCGGTCGGAGCTAAGTTCTGCAAGACCCGCCGCAGAAGAACACAAAAACTCTCCGATCACACTCATAATCTCATGGCTGTTAGACGGGAGATGAGGCTGCAATCGTCAACAGATTTGACAGCATACAGGCAACTGAACAGACAGATCTTCAAATGCATGCGGCGAGACTTACGCAACTTTAATACTGCTCGTATTAAAGAAGCGATCGAGCAGAACCAGGGCTCCAAAGTCTTTGCCAGAGATCTGTCTGCCAGAAAGAGCCAGCTGTCAAGGCTGAAGACTGAGTGTGGCAACATAGTTTCCGGGACACCTGAGATTCTGAGTGAGATTGAGAGGTTCTATGGGCAGCTGTACACATCATCGTTGGAGCCACACGCAAGGGTGAGTAACGATCCAAGAGCAAGTCTTATCCGACACTATTCCGATGATATCCCGGACGTCAGTCTGAGTGAGATTAGAATGGCTCTCCATCACCTTAAAAACGGCAAGGCCCCGGGCGACGATGGAATTACAGCGGAGCTTCTGAAAGCGGTTGGAACACTGGTACTTGAAGTCCTTCAGAAGCTCTTTAATTCCGTCCTCCATGGTGGCACTACTCCGGAGGCGTGGAGCAGAAGCGCGGTGGTCTTGTTCTTCAAGAAAGGCGACAACGCTTTCTTGAAGAACTACAGACCGATTTCCCTTCTGAGCCACGTCTACGTGCTGTTTTCGAGAGTCATTACGAATCGTCTCGCACGCAGACTCGACGACTTCCAGCCTCCCGAACAAGCCGGTTTCCGAAAAGGCTTCAGTACCATAGACCACATACATACCCTTCGGCAAATTGTACAGAAGTCCGAAGAGTACAATCTGCCACTTTGCCTGGCGTATGTGGACTATGAGAAAGCCTTTGATTCCGTCGAAATTTGGGCGGTGCTACAGTCTCTTTAGCGGTGCCTAGTTGACTGTCGGTATATTGAAGTGCTGAAGTATTTGTACAGTAGGGCTACGATGGCTATCCGAGTACAGAACCAGAGTACGAAACTTATCCAACTGCAGAGAGGTGTAAGACAGGGTGATGTTATATCCCTGAAACTCTTCACCGCTGCGTTGGAAGACTTTTTCAAGCTACTGGACTCGAAAGGAAACTGTATTAATATCAATGGCGAGTACATCACTCACCTTCGATTTGCCGATGATATAATCCTTATGGTAGAATCGCTGGAGAACCTTAGCACTATGCTCAATGACCTCAATGGTGTCTCCCAACGGATAGGTCTTAAGATGAACATGGACAAAACAAAGATCATGTTTAATGTAGATGTCACACCTACGCCGGTAGTTGTTGGGAGCACTATGCTCGAAGTTGTTGACGAGTACGTTTACATGGGACAAATAGTCCGACTAGGTAAGTCCAACTTCGACCGAGAGGTCAATCGACGGATTCAACTCAGCTGGGCAGCGTTCGGGAAATTACGACACATCTTCTCGTCAGGTATAACTCAATCTCTGAAAACTAAAGTGTATAACCAGTGCTTGTTGCCAGTAATGACTTACGGATCTGAGACGTGGTCCTTCACCACTGGCCGTTTCACTGAGTGATAGACTCAGAAATGAGGATATCCGCAGTAAAACCAAAGTGACCGACATAGCCCAACGGATTAGTAAGATGAAGTGGCAATAGGCCTGTCATATAGCTCGAAGAACCGATAACCGATGGGGAAGAACGGTTCTCGAGTGGCAGCCTCGTACCGGTAGGTGTAGTGTAGGGCGACCCCCCACTAGATGGAGTGAAGACCTGGTAAGACATACAGGAAGTCGATGGATGCAGGTGGCTCAGGACCGTGCTTTGTGGCATTACTTGGGGGAGGCCTTAGTTCAGCAGTGGACTTGTGAAGGGCTGTAATGATGAACTACAGAGGGGTATCGACATCCTTCTTCCTTATCTGGTGAAAATCTTCAGAGCAAGTTTTGCATGGGGATATAATCCAGAACGATGGGCAATTGTCAAGGTTCTATTTATACCTAAGGCTGGTAGAAAGGACTACGCTTTACCAAAGTCCCTTAGACCTATAAGCCTATCGTCCTTTCTTCTTAAGGCATCGGAAACGGTTATAGATAGATATATAAGGGTTGTAGCTCTAGCTACGAGGCCCATACATTACAACCAGCATGCTTATCGCAGAGGTAAATCTACGGAAACAGCCCTTTTCAGTGTCATTGACAGGGTCGAAAAAGAAATAGCTCTTTATGCCTTTCTAGATGTTGAGGGCGCCTTCGACAGTAGCCCTACATTACTGCTGATTGGGGGCCTAACATCTAAAAATGTTGACTCCACAACCACCAGATGGGTGAAAGTCGATGCTCTCAAACAGAAAGGCAAAAATAGCGCTGTTTCAAACTTCGATTGAGGTTGCAACCACAAGAGGCTGCCCACAAGGAGGTGTTTTTTCACCCCTTATTTGGACTCTTGCGGTTGACCAACTATTGTACAAAATGGCAGACCTACGCATTGATACATTGGGTTATGCTGATGACCTTGTGGGGGTGACCCTGAGGGGCTTTTGCCAAAGTACTTTATCGTCAATACTACAAAGAGCCCTAAACACCATAAATAACTGGTGTAGGGATAACAGTTTATCAGTTAAGCTGATAAAACTGTTATAATAACCTTTACCAAAAAGAGGCGAACCAAAACTTAATGTAAAAAGAAGAGTACCGTTTTCCACGGAAGTTAAGTACTTGGGCGTAAAAATCGACCAAAACTAATTTTCGCCATACTTCGGTGTGCGGAAATCAATCTGCAAAAACACTACGTCAACCATAAAATTTACATAAATCCTGATAGTCAAGCAGCACTGCTAGCGCTGAGATCAAACTTAGTAAACTCAAAATAGTTGGAGACTGCGTAAACCGTTTAAATGCCCTGGGATGTAACAACAGGGTCGTTTTAAGATGAGTTCCGGGTCACGAGGGTATTGTACGCAACGAATTTGCCGACAAACATGCACGGGGAGGGCTCAAAGTGCACACAATTTGGACCTGAGCCATTTTGTGGAATCTCAAGAAGCCTAGCCCGATTGACCGTTGAAACTTTTTATCACAATAAATCACTTAAGATCTGGTCTGACACACCAGGCCTAAAACATTCTAAAACCTTAATTCGGGCTTTTGATCGAAAATCGCTTCAGAAGCCCTAGGATTAAGGAGGAAGGAGGAGGAGGAGGAAGCTTCTAGGAGATTGATATTAAAGTCTCCACATATTACAACAGATTTATTCTGTTTATTAAGCTTAGCGAAAACTTCCTATATAATTTTTTCAAAAGTATCATATAAAGAACATGGGGGTCTGTAAACGCTCACAACAATGAGGTGCTCAAACTCAAAATAATATAATAAAATCGCTGAAACTACTACTAAAAAGCTCAAACTCAAAATATAAAAAATGAATCCTTAATGTTACATAAAACTCATACAAATCACTCACTAAAAAGCAAAAATTTATTTTATTTTTCAAATACAAAAAATATATGCAGCAATGTTGTTACCATTTTGTCTATTTTCCCTCTACTTGGAAACAAGATTACTGGAAAAATATACTTCAATAGCTCTTAAGATTCTATGCATTGCTGCGTTATAAATAAACGAATGACAATAAAGAATGATATGGATATGACAGTTATTTAAGAGGAAAATAATAAAAAGAATACTTCCAATTTTCTATTTGCATGCACACATCTGTAACCATTAATTACCTAATTGCCAATTGTCACATTTTCCAAAATGTTTGCCTAACATCTGAAGACTACCAGTAAAATATTATAACCCGCGCATCAAAATTGCTTATAATAATTTAAAAAAAATATATTTACTATCAAGCCTTGTGGCAGCGGCGTAAACCAAAATCGGAAGAGCCCTAACCGGACACTGTTGTCTTAAAAAGCACATGTCCATCCTGGGACTAAGCAACTCAAGGATGTGTCGGTTCTGTTCCGTAACGGAAGAAACGCCTCTGCACATCCTAACCGATTAAACGGACCCTTAATGCGCAAACGTAACACTCATCTGGGACACTATCTACTCCGCCCAGAAGAAGTGAAATTGCTCACGGCTAAGCAACTCCTTCGATTCATTGAATACATAGGGCTTAGCCGTGAACTATAGCCATAGCAGCGATCTCAATAGATCTTTTAGGTCGCAGTGATACTGGTCTCTTTACCTAGACCTGCATAGCTGCTCGCATATAATTAAAAAAATACCGAATATTACATCCAACACTTGGAGTTCAAAGAAGGAAAATCCGCCAAAATTTAAACATATTTGTAATAATTTCAAGATACTATAAAAGGCGCTTCTTGACTTTTCAATAAAATTACTACTGATTTCTTATATTTACGCGGACACTACACATTGATTCAATCTACTTTTAAAAAATCCGTAAAAATAGTTTGAATGAAAATTATTATTTTAAAGTAAAATTAAAATGACGCGGGATATCAAATTTCTTAAAACTCTGACGCTATGCTAAAAACTGTTAATAAGACATTATATGATATGGTGACATTTACATACTAGTATAAAAACTTATATATAAAATTCTTAATCAAATTAGTTTCATACATGTTACGTAATTCATTAGTTGAATCTATTTAAAATTTTACTAAACAAAGAGGCAGCGTGTCACTATTTTACTACGTTACTCCCAATTATTATGTTTATACTTTGATATTACGTTCGGCTATTCGAAAACTTCTTTTAGTACCTACTTAGTAAAAATGAGGTGATTTTTTTATACATCTATTACTTTCAAATAAAGTGTTTTATATTTGAATACATACTTAGTACTATCTCGTAATACTCATATGATATTCAAAACTAGTTTACTGTAGAAGAGTTTATCAAAACAATTTGTAAATAAATGAATATGCATGAATGTATTCCTTGTCTAGAATGACTCAATATCAGAAAATTTTTCCACATTGCTGTTATTATTTTTTTATCTTTTAAAGGAAGATCCGTATCTGTGATAATTTAAAAGTTTATTAAAATTGTAAACAAATCATTCATGCATAAAAAAACAATTCATCTAATGCATAATTTAATGCAATAACGTCTTATTATTTTATTCATTTTGTTTTATTTTATCATATTGGAAAACATATAGCTAAAACATAAAGTAGTGTAAAACATCAAAAAAATTATGAAATAAGGACAAAATACAAGTTTCCACAAATAGAACTAAAACATTTAACCAGTTGATGTAAAATAATAATAACCATACGCACGTTATAGGAATCTAGTTAAATAAATTATGAGAAAACATATTCATTGAAAATGAAAATACATATTTTTATTTATAAGAAATGAAGTAACTACATATAATAAATACAAATAAGCCGAACACATTTCACCGTTTGTGGTATGATAATTGATATCAAACACAATCAAAGAATTAATTAATTTTCCATGGGTCCAGTATGCACATAAATTAATAATTATAAGTGAGTCACCATGTCAAAATTAAATAAATAGAAAATAACAATTGAAAAAAATACCATAACTCAATCATTACTTCAAATATTATCTCAAAATCATTAAATCATCGCCTACTTATTTACAAAAAGTGTACGGTGTACTGAATGAGCCAATTTTTTGGGTAAGTTTTCATATTCCTTGTTGATAACTCTCTAATCGCTTTAGGTATCTTATTTAAAATTTTTAGGCAGACATGCATTAATAATTTAGTTAAGTACCTTTTACCTATTATAGAATTGTCTCATGCGCTATTAAAATAAACACTGATTTTTTTGGACAAAATAGTCCAGTCAGCGTAAGAAAATTAATATTTTTAAATAAAGTTCCACATGATTCTAGAGGCCCGATGTATAAGTATACTCTTTTGGTAGGAACATAACATGATAAAACATTTAGGTGATGTGTGTGACTAAATGCTTTATTTATATCAGTTGACTTTCCCCATATCAACAGACCATATCTCAACACAGATTCAATGTAACCGTAATATGTAGTTAGCATAGCCCTTTTTCCCAGCGACGCACTGGGTTACACTACTGTGTATATAAAGATTTATTTAATTTGGTGCAGATATTTTTCACATGCGACTTCCAGTCACAATGGTGATCCATGCCTAAGAATTTCGTTTCTGAGAACTCTTCTATAATTTCATTATTATATATATGAAATATTTGGGGTATTGTAATTAGAAAACTAAATGAAAATTGTTCTGAAAACATTTGTACGCAGATTAGTAGTTTCTAGCCAGGTCATTATGGATGCTGTAGCATAATTTAACGTTATTGCGAAGTCACTAGTTAGTTTACGAACACTTATTTAATCTATATTATCTAACTATGGAGCCATAAAATTGAAGCTTTTGCATGCCCTTATTAAAGATTAATTAAAAATAATAATATCAAAAAGTTAAGTCTTTTTCAAAATCTTTTCACTGACTTTTTTACATTTGGTGTCGTATCCAGATTTATTATTTGTCTATATTTGTGACCTTATCCTTCTTCGGTCACTCAAGCTAGCGCTGGCTTTTTCGTGAATCTCCTGTTTTAGCAAGATTAAAGATTTCTGCATTCATGCTCTATGATCATATCACTGTCGAAAGAGTCAAGTAGTAGATCTTCCGGTTTTGGTAGTTTATAAAGTGGGTGTCTAATTAAATTTAAATTAAAATTTTGTTATTATTTCATCACATTGAAAGTAATTTGTATTTTTCCATCACCTAAATGTTTCTTAAGCATTTAAATGTTTAAATTATGCACAGTATTTAAACAAGACGTATGTTGGTGATCGTATATACCGCCTTATAACTCCATCTTTACCATTTAGCGTCAATATTGATAGCGTTCAGTAAAATACTTACATCAATATACTTAATTTTGCAGTTCACAATTTAATTGGTGCCGGCGGGGATCGACCCCGGTTTGCTCGCATACTGTGATATTTACAGCGAGCGCTAACCATCTGAGCTACCACGGCTCTTTTCTCTGGCTCTGGCTCTACCGCGGCTGATATACCACGTGCTCGGCGGTGAAGGAAAACACCGTGAGGAAACCTGCATGTCTGAGAAATAAGTAAAAAATATATATTTCGAAGACATGTGAAGTTCGCCAACACGCATTGGGGCAGCGCGGCGGACACTTCCTTATCCTAAAAACCCTCTCAGAAATGAGGGGAGGCCTATGTCCAGCAGTAGGACGCATATAGGCCGAAACTTACTACTTACTTAACTATGATAACATATGTTTGAATGTACTCTCTTTTAGACTTGTACAATTTAGGTTTTATCCATCAATGTACTTGACTCAAATGCAGTAAAAATTTAACATGTCTACGTTATTTTAGCTTTCTCTCAATATTTTACTGCTGTATAAATTTCTGTACAAATCAATTAAAACTTAGTATATATAGTTTATATAGAAAAAAAACGTTTAAGTTTAGTTTTAAAATAAAAATTATAAAATTAAAGCTATTAAGTTATTTTACAATCATGTTATTTCGAAAAAAAACCTTATAAAAATAGAGACAAGATCAGTACATAAAGTTTTTTTTTATTTATTTATATGATTTAACATTACATTTAAAAAATGGCAGAATATCGAAGTCTCCTTTTACGTTAGTTAGCACGGCACAAATCGTGTAAAGGCTACAGCATCTACTTACTATCAGGTAGGATGTGTGCTCGTTTGTTACCCTTATCCGATAAAGAAATTTCTTAAGTTTTTGACCTAAGACCATCTCTAAGATAGCTCTGATATTTCGGCGCTACGCTAATTTAGGTATTTTACCCATCGAGTGGGCGGCGAGGTACGCGACCGATAATTTTTTTCATATTTCTGTTCACTAGCTTGAAGTAATAAATTTTATATTATAGTTTAGTTCGTTTTATTAATATAAGAATATGTATTAAAAAACTGTTTTCTAGTGAGTCTAGTCTGTTCGTATCTCTGGGGAACATTATTAAAGAATATTAGAAAAAACCTATATTCTGTTATTGCGTAAATTCTGTACTTGGCACAATTAAATTTTAAGTATAATTTTAATAAACTTTCGACGATAACTATATTTTTGAATTGAAAGTAGTTTCATTTTAGGTGTTAATAAGTCCTTGTAATGAAATGTTTTGATTTTGCCAACTCCAAAAAACTTTGTCGTCACCCAAGATAAAAAATACGTGTTAGTTGATTGTACACATAGTTACCTTTCCAGTAAAAGACATTGAAAAACACCTTATCAAACTTAAATAAGTATTATATATAACGTTATATTGCAAAAACGTTCATTATAACAGAGCTTGTCTATATAATATACTTGGAAAGTAAAATGTTATGAGTATGTACATGTATAAAACATTCAAATCGATTAAAACTACTTTTACGGATTTTATTGTGTTTAATTTTTCTTTTAGTTATTTTTATTTTTTATTCCCGACGTTTCGCGTGCTTTCCAGCACCCTTGGTCACGGGGTACTGAAGTGACTGACGTCCCGATGTCATTGTTAAACCCGGAGTAACTTCAGCTTTTTTAATTATTTTTTATGGTCCGATCTAGGCAAAATGAACTGATTATGTCCTGAGGTCTTGCAGGGGTATGCTTGGGTTTAGTTTTAATTTTATTAATTATAGGGTCCCAAGCAGGTGGTAGTACCCAGCCTCCTTCTCTATTGAAATTAGGATGTTTTTTTTAATTTCAATAGCCTCACGTATCATCCTTGGTAGGAATCGGTGTTCTTTCGCGCGGATTTGTGGTCTATCAAATCTGATGTAATGGTTGCGGTCGTCTAGGATATGATCACAAACTGCAGACTTCCCGGAACTTTGAAGACCTTAGGACATAATCATTTTATTTTGCATAGACCGGACAATAAACATTAATTTAAAAAGCTGAAGGTGATGTCACTCCGGGTTTAACAATGACATCGGGACGTCAGTCACCTCAGTCCCCCGTGACCATTTCTGCTGGAAAGCCCCCGAAACGTCGGGAATTAAAAATAAAAATAATTAAAAGTAATATTAAACGCGATAAAATCCATAAAAGTAGTTTTAATCGATGTGTAGTGCTCGCGTAAATATAAATCATTAAACATCCAAATCGTTAGTCTTGTTTTCCGGTGTCTGATGCATTAACTAATCTAATATACTATTACAGTAATAATTTACCTACATATGTATACATGAACTACTCGCTTACAGTATTAGACAATAATGACTATTGCGAAATTGTTGTCTGATTGCATATACTTAGCATTAATTCAAATGGCTCTCGAGTCCACAATAAGGAAAACACCTACTAAATAATATATCAGATGTCATAAAGATGCTACTATTCAAACGTGACACCTATATTGTCTTTCTCTGCTCTTCTATAATTAAATAAATATAACTAATGAAATTAACGCGAAATTACTCATTAAGATTTACTTGTACAATTAATATCTTTTTTACGCATGCTATCTGACAGTTTAATTAAACTTTTTTATTAGAAAGGAAAGAAAATGTTAGCCTTCATTTATCCCACAGGCCAACATATTTAGGGCAAGGAGGAGTTGGTCGCAAGCTGTACTGCTATGTTCCCGATAGCATTTTTTTTAATTTGTCGAACTTATGAATTTTCTCTTGCATACCATAGCTATGAGTACCATTAAAAATTGAAACGCATTGTCATTTTACGAAGCTATTTATGAACATCAAATGCCAATGGTAGTATTATAAATGGTAATTAACCAGAAAAAGGATTTTCAATAATTGTCCCTTGCCTTACGAAACATCACTATTATATTGTTATTTAACTATGGTAATCTATGAAAGCGAGTACCTTCCTAGGTCGAGTTGACTCATGCTGCAATACAACGGTAACTTCGCCATGCTTCGCATTAATAAAAACCATATGTAAATTTCTTTTCCTACAATTGTAGATAATCGTCACGGATAAAAGACGTTCAGTCGCAGGCAATTGCTTAAATAGGTAATTGCAGATAACTGGGGCCGTTGTAATGCGTTTATTTAAAGTAGTGACATCATGCGGTCAATGCTACGGTTTGTCCATTTTATATGACAACCGTAACCGCGTTGCATTGCGGTTAACTAACCTATCAGCGTATTCATTGTTTCAGGACAATATCCATATTTTGTTTTTTGTATGAATAAATGTTATGTTAACGAAAACCATCAATAAAAAAAAAAATTCTATGTAGGTACCCATTTTACCGCTTTTACCTTTTATATTACCGATGTTTTGATCCTAAAAATAGAAGACTTCGGCGTCATGATATAACAATATAGGATAGTGGATATTCTTACACCGCTACTACACGACCGAAAAAAAAACAAATAAGTAATTTCAAAAGACTTGAAACAGAAACAGAAACAGAAACTTTTTTATTCAATATAGATATATAAACAATACTTATTGAAAGTAATTTTTTTCATTTACCACCGGTTCGCAAAAAAAAACCTCTGTCCTGGGAAGAACCAGAGAGAAACCCAGCGGGACTATTTATTTTTTCCAAATAATAGCTTACAATCATGTTTACAATTATCAACACAAGACAAATTGGAAATAGCTTGGTAGTGATCACCCTTCCCAGGGGTTATTATCATCCATAAATTCCTTAATATTATAATAACCCTTTTTATACAAACTTAGTTTAATAAAAAAATTTAAATTTTGTGTATGACAAATTTTGTATATTTTCTGGGATTTTGTTGTAAAAGCGTATACATCGCCCTAAGAATGAATTACTGACTCGGTGGAGTCGAGTAACTGGTACTACTAGCTTGTGTCTGTTGAAAGTACATATTTAGTGTCATTGATCTCCACGTGCGCTTATGAAGTGTTGTTAACCTGTGATTTTGATATCGATCTTGATAATGGTAATGATATCAATAAAAGCAAACAGGTTGTAAATAAAAACTATATTTATTGTGATAAAAGAATAATTGAATTTTTTTTTAATAAAACTTTTCTGCTTGGTTCCAAGCCCCACATAGTGAGGCATGCTGCAACGTATTATGGCTGAAATACGAATGGACGGAGGTGGGCCATGTTGAGCGTTAAATAGCAGCATAATGCCGTTGTTTCTTGAAGAGTTCCAAATAGAAACCGAGCGGAATCTGAGACACTATTTACTGATAACGAGATTTTCTATCTTAGTTCTCAAGAGTTACAACACATCTGTTCTCCATTTTGAAATTGGTTGTTAATTGAATATAACGAAGCGAGGCAGAATGTTTTACCATTTGATGAACTGATTAGTCATAAGCCATCATTCTTAGATTTTTCAATGTAAAGAGGAGCCCTTTATAAAGGAGTAAACTCGTTTTCTGTAGAACCCTAAGTAGTATCATTATGGTATCACTAAGGGTAAGTTGTTCAACAAAGAAGTCGTGCAACAAATCAAACTCCTAGTAAAATGAACAGTGTTGTACCACTCACAGAATACCAGCGTGAAATAGTAGCTTAATGCTGCTGTATTTCGTATGGTGAGTGTAGAGAACCGGAGACCCTTTTTACTGGAAACGAGGCATTCCATCTCAGTCCTCACGGGTGACAACGCATCTGCATTTTGATTTTAATGGAGGATAGATGTAGATGTCTATGGCCCGCAGCAACCACTTACCATCAGGTGGACGACTGTGTGCTCGTTTGTCACCCTATTCTATAAAAAAAAAAAAACAAGCATCCAGATCAAGTGAATGGTGACCTGAGTTTTATCGCGATTTACGTTGAGGTAATTTGGCGGCTGAAATTAACCCGAACAATTCCCCTGAGTAATGCACGTGGTCAATGCGATTTAAAATGCAAAGAAGTTCAATATCTCGTCGCAGCACCAGTACGTCAAGCTGATCAGAAAGAGCTCGTTCGTCGACAATTTGAGCCATTCTGCGCTGTATGCAATCAAGTAGAAAGAGCTGACACTAGGATGCTGAATTCCAGAAATGAGAACAGTATTCCATGTATGGCCGAAATTGCGCCTTGTAAAGTTATAAGCAGATGGCCGGCATGAATTAATGTCCCATTCTGCTAGCCACGCCAAGCTTTTTAGAGACCAATCTGGCTTTCCCTTTCAAGTGACTGAACGAAACGGCATTAGATATATACGCCGAGGATTCTGATGCTGACTGAAACAGCAATGAGAACGCCATGAAATTGAAGAGTACGACTTTATTAGGGGCAAATGCGCAAACGTGTATTTTCTGATGATTAAGATACGCCAGGTTTAGTCATCTCCAATCTAAGACTTTTTTTTAACAAGGACCTGATTTTAGACACAGGTTTTTCCGTTACTTACCGTGCTAAAGAGATATCTCTTCTGGGTTGTTTCCCTCCGACACCCATGCGACGATAGGTATATAAAAAAAATTATATATATACTTAGGGTTCTTATACCGCTTTAACTTCTATTATGTACAACATGATGTATCTATTATTTACATAAGCTACACAAAACGTTAACATAAAAATTAATATTAAATTTTATTTCTATCTTTCTATAAACGTTAATAATTAAAATTAAATTTTATTTCTATCAAAATGCAGAGCAAACACAATGTTTGTATTAATCCTGATTTGTTATTTTGAGACTGAGTATGACTTCAGTCAAGACATATATAAGTTCTTCACGATCCTCACGATGACTAACAGGTGCCAAAACAATTTTAATCAAAGACAAAATGTACATAATTTGTCCTCGCCAATTATAATTTATAATTGCAAATCAAGTGAGTACACGTGTTAACCAAATAAGTTACAATGTAATGTTACTCAATCATGACTGGGTATTATTTATTGTATAAGTCTTTAAATGAGGATTTCCTAAAACTCATCATCATGCACATGTACATCTTGTATACTATAATATGCTTTTGCCATTTACACTTCGTTCTTTCAAAACAAGTATCTACACGTGTTAATCATGTAATCAATAAGTTCGTCAGTACGCAATAATTATTGTATATTTATTACACACTAGTTTTTTCCCCGCGGCTTCACTCGCGTAGGCTGGAATTTAGAAACATCAATAATATTATCTCGTACCAAAATAAGCAAAACTGGATCACCTGTTGAGACACCTCAGCATCTGTGTCTGTAATGGACGGAGGAAATAATTAAAATTTGGCATTATATTCGTTGACGCCTCCTTTGTGTTTGTATACTATTTAGTCATGAATTGACGGACCGAATCACACGAGTTTTAACCTTCCAGGGGAAAAATAAGATTTTTACTGGTATCCCAACCTCCCACTGGCAACACTATACACCTCATGTCATTGTGAATTTTTCGTGCCGAATTAGCAAGTCGCATCTTCAAATTAAAAAGTTTGAAATTAGTTTATTTTAAGTGAAAGTTCTTAAATCTATTATTATCAAAATATGTAGACTTACTTAACACTCATAAAGTTGAGTAATTTTTGACGATTTCCTTTGCATTAATAATTTAGTTGAGTACCTTTTACCTATTATAGAATTGTCTCATGCACTATGAAATAAACACTGATTTTTTGGGACAAAATAGTCCAGTCAGCGTTAGAAAATTAATTACAATTCCACATGATTCCAGGGGCCCGATATAGAGTTCGTATATATTTGTTTTGATAGGAACATAACATGATAAAACAATAAGGTGATGTGTGTGACTAAATGCTTTATTTACATCAGTTGACTTTCCCAATATCAACAGACCATATTACCATACAGATTCCGTAATATGTAGTTAGCGCAGCCCTTTTTTCCCAGCGACGCACTGGGTTACAGTTCTGTGTATTAAAAGATTTATTAGAATTCCTGTAAGTTTTATCCATAAATATTGTCTCAAAGTGAAAATATAGCAAAATTTGCAAGTTAGCAAAAAAATTGCTAACTTGCAAATTTTCCCGCCATTAAAGTCCCGAGCGAACGGGAGTATAACTTGTCGCGAGCTGTCAGAGCTTACAGGTTAATCTTTAATAAGGGCATGCAAAAGCTTCAATTTTATGGCTCCATAGTTAGATAATATAGATTAAATAAGTGTTCGTAAACTAACTAGTGACTTCGCAATAACGTTAAATTATGCTACAGCATCCATAATGACATGGCTAGAAACCACTAATCTGCGTACAAATGTTTCCAGAACAATTTTCATTTAGTTTTCTAATTACAATACCCCAAATGAAGAACTAAATATTTCATATATTATAATAATGAAATTATAGAAGAGTTCTCAGAAACGAAATTCTTAGGCCTACATGTTGATCACCATTGTAACTGGAAGTCGCATGTGAAAAATATCTGCACCAAATTAATTAAAAATAATAATATCAAAAAGTTAAGTCTGTTTCAAAATCTTTTCACTGACTTTTTTACATTTGGTGTCGTATCCAGATTTATTACAATGGTTTTGTCTATATTTGTGACCTTATCCTTCTTCGGTCACTCAAGCTAGCGCTGGCTTTTTCGTGAATCTCCTGTTTTAGCAAGATTAAAGATTTCTGCATTCATGCTCTATGATCATATCACTGTCAAAAGAGTCAAGTAGTAGATTTTCCGGTTTTGGTAGTTTATAAAGTGGGTGTCTAATTAAATTTAAATTAAAATTTTGTTATTATTTCATCACATTGAAAGTAAATTGTATTTTTCCATCACCTAAATGTTTCTTAAGCATAAACAAGACGTATGTTGGTGATCGTATATACCGCCTTATAACTCCATCTTTACCATTTAGCGTCAATATTGATAGCGTCCAGTAAAAAACTTACATCAATATACTTAATTTTGCAATTCACAATTTCATTGGTGCCGGCGGGGATCGACCCCAGTTTGCTCGCATACTGTGATATTTACAGCGAGCGCTAACCATCTGAGCTACCACGGCTCTTTTCTCTGGCTCTGGCTCTACCGCGGCTGATATACCACGTGCTCGGCGGTGAAGGAAAACACCGTGAGGAAATCTGCATGTTTGAGAAATAAGTAAAAAAATATATATTTCGAAGACATGACAATTTCAAGACCAAGACAAGACAAGACATTTTCTGACAGTGGTAGAGCCACGCGGCAGCTTTGCTGTTGCACGTATGGGCCCGCTCAAACCGGGGTGGTACCACGACCTCACAGAATACCGCCGTGAAGTGGAAGCTCTGCTTTCGCGTTACGTCTGGTGAGTACAGGTGGCCGGAGGCCAAAATCCCCCCCCGCCACCCATCAACATGGTAGCGGAATTAAATAATGATAGACTACCCCAGGAGAGTACCAGCACCCCTGGAGAATCCCTCGCTGAGCATCCACGACCATGTTTCTCCACTTCTGAGCGTGAGTGCTCAGACTGCCCCGCGTATTCTGGGGGGAGGGGAGGGGTTAAATTCCGCTCAAGACTACAACTGCTCGGGGCAAACGGAGCAGCAAGACCAAGGCGACCCATGCCACGCTGTCCGTGAATTTCTGCAATATCAGGGGACTTCACTCTAACCTAAACGCCGTCCGAGACTACCATCTCGAGACGGCGAGGCCGGCTCTGCTCTTCCTGACCGAGACGCAGGAGTCCTCTCCGGCTGATGTCTCGTATCTCTCCTACCCGGGGTACAAACTGGAACACTCCTTTGTGCCTCGGCAGACTTGAAGGTTCGGACCTGTCCATCCTTTGGCTACGCGTAAACAGCGACGACCATCCACGCGTCTACGGGTGCCTCTATAGGTCCCATAGCGGTAATGCCGAAACAGACCGACTCTTCGACCACGTCCAAATGGCTACAGATTCCACGAGATCCCCTCCGCAGAGATCGTAATCCTCGGCGACTTTAACGCCCATCACGCCGAATGGCTTGGTTCATGTTTATCCAATCATGCGGGGAGATCTGTTCATGATTTTGTCTTGGCATATGGTCTGACACAACTGGTTACTTCGCCTACGCGGATTCCAGATGTGGAGGATCATGCACCTTCGCTGTTGGAGCTTCTGCTGACCTCTCACCCGGACGGATATCAGATTTCTATCGAAGCCCCTTTAGGCTCCTCGGACCATTGTTTTGTCCGGAGTGTGGTGCCACTCACGCTGAAATCGCAGTTGCATTCTGCGCGCTACCGCCGTGTTTGGCACTATAGGTCAGCCGATTGGGATGGGATGCGGTCTTTCTTTGCATCCTACCCTTGGGGGCGGTTTTTCTTCTCGCCGGACGATCCCAACGTTGTTGCGGATTCTGTCGCTGATGTGGTTCTTCAGGGTATGGTACTTTTTATTCCTTCCTCTGTGGTGCCCATTGGAGGCAAATCTCAGCCATGGTTTGGTCGCTCCTGTAAAATAGCATCATGCTATAAGCAGGAGTGTTACCGAGCCTGGGCTGATGTATCAGCGTCCCGGGATGTAAACACCAGCGCTCTAAAAAAGAAGTATAATTCCGCCTCTAGGTCCTTCAAAAGAGTTATCGCCAAGGCAAACTCAGAGCACATAGGCAGAAATGGCGAGAAACTAGTTCTCCTTCCTTCTAGAACCTGCGCATTCTGGTCTTTCGCCAAGGCTGCCCAGGGGAATTTCTGTCAGCCATCTCTTCCGTCTCTGCACAGGGAGGACGACTCACTGGCCCATACCGCAAAGGAGAAAGCCGATCTTCTAGGCTCCTTCTTTGCGTCCAACTCGACTCTCGATGACGGGGGGAGTACGCCGCCGACCATCCCGCGGTGTGAGTGCTCCATGCCGGAAGTGCAATTCGCACAGCGCTCGGTTCGCAAAGCACTCATCTCCCTGGACATCCACAAGTCGAGTGGGCCTGACGGAATCCCCCCCAATTGTGCTGCTCCGTGCTGCAACGTATGCTCCAGAGTTGGCACCGGTTTTAACGCGTCCTTTCCGGTACTCCTACTCCTTAGGCGTAGTCCCAAAATCATGGAAGACGGCTTTCGTCCACCCGATCCCTAAAAAAGGCGACCGCTCAGACCCGTCCAACTACCGGCCTATCGCCATCACCTCCTTGTTCACCAAAACAATGGAGTCTATTGTTAACTGCCAGCTCATGAGGTACCTTGAGGATCACCAGCTGATAAGTGACCGCCAATACGGTTTTCGCCTTGGTCGGTCAGCTGGTGATCTTCTGGTCTACCTAACTCATGGATGGGCGGAGGCAGTAGAGCCAAGGGGGAGGCATTGACCGTTAGTTTGGACATTGCGAAGGCCTTCGATCGGATTTGGCACAAAGCGCTTCTTTCGAAGCTCCCTTCCTATGGGCTTCCCGAGAAATTGTGCGATTGAATCACCAGCTTTCTTGCAGATCGGAGCATCAAGGTCGTTGTGGACGGTGCAAGCTACGATTGCAAGCCTATTAATGCTGGTGTTCCACAAGGCTGCGTGCTATCGCCAACACTGTTTCTTCTGCTACTGTAAAACGTAACATTACCTTTCCAGTAAAAGACATTGATAAACGCCTTATCAAACTTAAATAAGTATTATAAATAATGTTATGTTCCTAGCCGACCGAGTTTTACGCGGCGTTGCAAAAACAATCATTATAACAGAGCTTGTCTAAATATACTTGGAAAGTAAAATGTTATGTACATGTATAAAACATTCAAATCGATTAAAACTACTTTTTCGGATTTTATTGTGTTTAATTTTACTTTTATTTATTTTTATTTTTAATTCTCGAAGTTTCGGGTGCTTTTTAGCACCCATGGTCACGGGGAACTTAGGTGACTGATGTCCTGATCTCGAACAGACTGAGGTGACTAACGTCCCGATGGAAAGAACCCGAAACGTCGGGTATTAAAAATGAAACACGATAAAATCCGTAAAAGTGGTTTTAATCAATGTATAGTGTTCGCGTAAATATAAGGACCTGATTTTATACACAGGTTTTTTCGTTACTTAACGCGCTAAAGAGTTATCTCTTCTGGTTTGTTTCCCTCCGACTGTATCCATAGTTTAATATTATAAATGCGAAAGTGTGTTTGTTTGTTTGTTTGTTTGTTCTTCTTTCACATCGCAACAGAGCGTCGGCATGGCATGATTTTTTGTATGGGGATAGGTCGGTGGCTGTAGAGTGACATAGGTTACTTTTTCCGCGGAAAAACATATCCTTCCCGTGGGAAAATCGAATATGTTTCAAAATTAAATACTCATTCACGGAGTACCACAAGTGCTAGAAATGGTTATTGCTGGCACTTCTAAGAATTTACTCCATACTTTATATTCATATCGAAGGTAAAATTTAATTTCAACATTTAGAGATTTAAAGTTTCATTCAAATTCGATATTTTTGTATGGGGATAGTTCGGTGGCTGTAGAGTGACATAGGCTACTTTTTTCAGCGGAAAAACATATCATTCCCGTGGGAAAATCGAATATGTTGCAAAATTAAATTCAGCTCGGTAGCGCCACCATGAGTCTACAAGACGGACGACGGTACGATGGACGAACACAGAAGGTCAGAATATCTGGATTATTATGTCTTTTTACCAAAATTAAGATAAAAAATTAATAGATCTGTATTTTTCCACGCAAGACCAGGAAGAGAGCGATAAAAACATAAAATTCACCAGCTGATTTTCTTCAAACGTTTTGGTGCATTTTAATTCACAGAATAGGCGATAACCTCGCAGACGATATTAAGTAATACGTTGATGTTCTGCCTACCCCGCAATAATACTATCACCACCTGTCACGCTTTCACCCTTAACTATTACTTAACTGTGGAAAAAACAGTTTTTAGGAAGCCTTATTAATAAGCCTTAGTAACATTTATTGAACGGAAATGAATACAGTTCTTATATGTGGTTATGAATGAATCGGTATTACAATAAGAAAAATTGTGCAAAATTACAAGAAAAATATTTTTGAGAGTTCTTATTAACTAACGTATACATAGTTTAAATTGATTCCGCTAGATGTTGTTACTAGGTTTTTAAAACGCAGTAACGAAATGTTTCCTGATATTTAGTTAACTCCCGCCGTTGAGCCGCGCGTCAACTTATAGTGCATACGGTACCTATACGCTTAAATTGTTTCTATTTCGTAGCTTCGACTACCTGCTTTCGATTTCGGATGTTTGTTATTTGCTTTGTGATTTGGTTAAGGTTGAATGTATTTATATTGGCTTTCATTTTCGGATTTGTGTATTTTCTTGAATCGGTTTTGTTGATTTGGTTGGTATTGCTTTACATATTTAGACGTTGGTTGGTTGATTTTGGATTTTGTTTATTTATAATCGTGAATTGGTTTTCCTTATTTTAGGTTTTTTAACAATATTTTAAAGGAATATTAATAGTATAGATAGTGTATACGGTAGCTATACACTTATTTCTTTTTTCATTGATTATATTTATATTGACTACTACTTTCGATTTCGGTTTTTGGTGGTTCGATTTTTTTGGCTATCGTTTTCGGATTAGTGTTGTGTCTTGAATTGGTTTTGTTGTTTGAGACATTTTGGTTTTGGTTTAATAAAAATATTTAAAAGGAAATTTAATTCCTTTTAGTTATTTTAACATTTTTTTTATAAATAGGTTTTTTGTTACTTTATAATGCCTCACAAACGTAAGTCCAGCCTCTCAAGAGTATCTTCTCAAAAACAAGCGAAAAGATTACCTCGATCGCTAGGATCTTTAGAAGATGCTGTACTGAGAAGACAAGAACAAGCAGAGCGTCAGGCTGCTTTTAGAGCATCTGATACACCATCTCAACTTCAACAAAGGCGTCTTGAACAGGCAGAGCGTCAGGCTGCTTTAAGAGCTTCCGAAACACCTTCTCAAAGTCAGGAATGGCGTCTTGAACAGGCAGAGCGTCAAGCTACTTTAAGAGCTACTGAAACACCTACTCAAAGTCAGTAAAGGCGTCTTGAACAGGCAGAGCGTCAAGCTACTTTAAGAGCTATTGAAACACCTGATCAAAGTCAGTAAAGGCGTCTTGAACAGGCAGAGCGTCAATGTACTATAAGTGCTACTGAAACACCTGCTCAAAGTCAGCAAAGACTATTAGAACAAGCGGAACGTCAGGCCGCCTTAAGAACCGCGGAAACACCTGATGAAACTCAACACAGACTCATTGAGCAAGCTGAGATGCAAATGCACAGCTCCAAGCTGAACGTCGACAAAATTTTCAAAGAAATAATTGGTCGGTGTTTAATGACGCAGCATTCAATTATGATCCGTTGATTGATTATAAAAATAACAGGTTAGTTTTTATCGGACTGATGGACAAGGCGTGTCGATTTTGCAGCGCTTTAAAATGGAAAGATGAGACCGCAGGCATGTGCTGTTCCAATGGCAAAGTGTCTCTTCCGTTACTTGGGGAACCAAAAGAACTCTCTTTTTATATGATGCTAATGAGTCACGGCACTTTTTAAACAGGATCCGGAAATATAACTCATGATTTCAAATGACGTCCTTCGGAGTTGACCGGGAAATAATAATGCCGGGATTTTCGCCTATATTTAAGGTACAAGCGCAAATTTATCATAGAATAGGTTCACTTTTCCAGCTCAAAACGAACAGCATAAATTTTTACAAGTATATTTTATCAGTGACGAAGAAATTGAGGTAGACCGTCGCTTCCATTTTATCCAGGGAGTTGAGAGAGACACAGTGTTCGTAATTCACATTTCAAAGATTCAAGACACAATTCAAAGATTCTTGCATTAACGTAACATTTTAGTCAAAACATTATAACTGCTTTAGAAAACCTACCTGAAGAGGATTATAAAGTCGTCATTCACGCAGATCGGAACCCTCGAGGAGAGCATGAAAGGTGCTACAATGCACCTTTGATAAACGAAAAATAGCAGCCGTAATTAGTGGTGATCAATTTTCTTCACGAGACATTGTCTTGCGAGCACGTGATGATACTTTGCAACGAGTAGCCGATACACACAAGTTTTATGACGCTATGCAATACACATTAATTTATTGCAAAGGACAAGAGGGTTATAATTTTCAAATTCCACTCATTAACCCGGTCACAAAGGAGCCTACTCCGAACAAAAAAGTATCATGTATGGATTTTTATCCGTATCATATAATGTTGCGAGAAAATGATTTAAACCTCTTAGCCCGGTGTAGACAATTATTTCATCAAGTTTTGGTAGATGTGTATGTTAAGGTATAAAGTAAACGTCTCCGTTATATATCTTTAAATCAAAAAAAACTGCGCGTTGAGAATTATATACATGTTACAATACAAGATGCAGTTTCTAGCGACGCTAATTTAAACCCCAGAGATTTAGGTAAAATGGTAATTCTGTCCTCATCATTCGTTAACAGTCCCTGCTACTTACATGAGTACACACAAGACCCATTCGCCTTTGTACGAACTTACTGGAAGACCTGATCTTTTTGTTACTTTTACTTGCAATCCCACATGGAAATAAATAACCGAGGAAATGTACTGACAGACACGATTTAGTTGATGGACTATTTCGATTAAAAGTACAAAAAATGATTAATAAAAAAGAGACGTGTGGCACTCGGTAACTGCCGCGGTAAAGCTTTTTTTATCAACTTATGCAATTACAATTATTTATTTATTTTATTTATGCAGTTAAGTCTTTGATATTAAATCAAGTTACACTTTTTGAGCGTGGTGACCGATAAGAAAACAAATTTTTTTCTCTTAAATGTAGTAGTAAGAGTAATGGTGGTTTTACCATATATATATATATATATATATATATATATATATATATATATATATATATATATATATATATATATATATATATATATATATATATATATATATATATATATATATAACGTGTGAAAAATTAACACAAAAATTAAAAAAAATCTTAATTTTATTTCTATCAAAAAGCAAACACAAATTTTTGTATTTATCTCGATTTGTCATTTTGAAACTGAGTATGACTTCGCTCGAGACATTTAGAAGTTCCTCACGATAATCACGTAGACTAACAGGCGCCAAAACAATTTTAATCAAAGACAAAATGTACATAATTTGTCCTCGCTAATTATAATTTATAATTGCAAAGCAAGTGAGTACACGCGTCAACCAAATAAGTCACAATGTAATGTTACTCAATCATGACTGAGTATTATTTATTGTATAAGTCTTTAAACGTGGATTTCCAAAAACTCATCATCATGTACATGTACATCTTGTATACTATAATATGCATTTGCCAATAAAAAAAAACAAATTATGTTTATTTCATCAAAAAACATATCCATACAATATTCATTGTTGGAGCTGCCTAGTAAGCATATATATATATATATATATATATATATATATATATATATATATATATATATATATATATATACTTGTGGCAGCAGTTACACTTCGTTCTTTCAAAACAAGTATCTACACGTGTTTATCATTTATTAAACATTATTAAACACTAGCTTTTTCCCCGCGGCTTCGCTCGCGTAGGCTGGAATTTAGAAACATCAATAATACTATCTCGTACTAACAACTCCAGTCGTACCTCAACAATAAGTTGAAGTGCGACTGGAGTTGATACAGAGTACAGTTTTGATTTTCGAAGTTTTAATTTAATCCTATCGCCATCTATTTACTGCTTAATAAACTAATATTAAGTACATAACTGGTCAGATTAATAAAATCTATTATATTTTTGTCTTGTTTATTTTATAGCACCATGCGTCTATAATGAAGGTATTTCGTATTATATGTTTACTAAAATATTACTTTTAATGTAATATATCCTAAAGTATTATATAATGCACTATACTAACTTTTTTCTGTTGCTCTGCTAATAACTAAAACGTACATAACCGCGTTTGTTATGTGTATACATACAAATAAAACAAAAGTGTCTCACTAAAATATGGATATTTTAGTGAGACTATATGAGATAACTGTTTTATATTGAGCTAAAGGGATTATTTTCATGTCATTAAGGGAAGAAAAACCATTTTGTGTTTCGTATGACTGTCTGACCGGGCTAATCTACAAAATGGCTGAATTAATTGTAATGAAACTTCACGAATAGACGGAGAGTAATGCCGGGAAAAATATAAAATAAACAAGATAAAAATATAATAGATTTTATTAATCTGACCAGTTATGTACTTAATATTAGTTTATTAAGCAGTAAATAGATGGCGATAGGATTAAATTAAAACTTTGAAAATCAAAACTGTACTCTCTATCAACTCCATATCTCCATATCATATCTATATATCTATATATATATATATATATATATATATATATATATATATATATATATATATATATATATACATGTGGCAGCAGTTACACTTCGTTCTTTCAAAACAAGTATCTACACGTGTTTATCATTTATTAAACACTAGCTTTTTTCCCCGCGGCTTCGCTCGCGTAGGCTGGAATTTAGAAACATCAATAATACTATCTCGTACTAACAACTCCAGTCGTACCTCAACAATAAGTTGAAGTGCGACTAGAGTTGATAGAGAGTACAGTTTTGATTTTCAAAGTTTTAATTTAATCCTATCGCCATCTATTTACTGCATAACAAACTATTATTAAGTACATAACTGGTCAGATTAATAAAATCTATTATATTTTTGTCTTGTTTATTTTATATTTTTTAGGCCTATGTATAAAAGTGGATTCTTGATGGGTTGCAACCAACGAATGTATGAATGAATTGCATGATAACCATCTCGTATATACTATATGCACCCAGACTGGGTGGCATGAATTAGCATCAAGAGTCGTATTGTACTGCCATCGTAAATCTAACCACCAAACTTAGTCAGGGTTGAAGCCTGAACAAGTCATAGGAACGTGTTGTCGTAGACAACAATAGGAACTAAAACAGTTTAGCTGTAAAACATCGCGCCAAGTACACTTTCAACTATAGTTACAAAAATGATAACTACATTTTTTTTAAAATTGCTAGAAAAAGTAATAATAAAAAATTGGTGTATTTGGTGTGCATGATTAAGACTTTACTCGTACTCTAAAGTACTCACGTACACCATTTTTTATTATTACTTTTTTCAGCAAAATTTTTTTCGAATGTAAAACGGTTATGTACTTGGTTTCTTTGTCTCATTTTTTTTTGTAAAAATGTAATTATCATTTTTGTAACTATAGTTGAGTGTACTTAGTGCGATATCTTACAGTGAAACTGTTTTTGTTCGGATTTCATATCTTTTTGTAAGGTACACATTTTTTTTTTCAATCATTCCGTACCGCATACCGCGAAGCGGTTAAGGTTGTGCATTACTCTCAACACGTCAAGGTCAAGAATTTTTTTGCTCTTAAACTACTTCTACAACAACTAATTTGCACTTATACGATAATATGAGTAGATTTATTTCCAGAAAATACTTTAACCTTTAATTATGATAACAATACGATGGTCACAAAACATAATAGTGTAACGATTAAAATGGACTTAATGGGATTAAAATGGAAAAATGGACATTGCGGCTACGCAGCATTCGAACAATGACTTTAAGAACTTTTGGAAATCTACCAATAAATTAAATGGAAGACCTGGCTTACCAGTGAGCGTTGAGGGTATTAATGACCATAGTCTCATAGCGGACATGTTCAGGGACCATTTTACGGTGACGTCACCGTTGCGACCATCACAGCTTGGAAGAGATGAATGTACGGGTGGTCAGGAGATTGGAATCCGATTTACAGCAATGGATGTCAATAATGCTATAGCCTCTATGTCCCGTGGCAAGTCTCCTGGCCATGACGGTCTGAGTATTGAACACCTAAGGTATGCGGGTCCTCATCTGCCCGGAGTGCTTGCCATGTTTTATAACTTGTGCATGGCACACTCGTACTTGCCTTCAGCGCTGATGAAAACTGTGGTGGTGCCAATTGTGAAGAACAGAACGGGGGATGTGTCTGATAAATCCAATTACAGGCCTATCTCACTAGCCACGGTTGTTGCGAAGGTTCTTGACAGTTTGCTTAGCGTCCACCTTGATAAATATATAACCTTACATGATAATCAGTTTGGTTTCAGGCCAGGTTTGTCAACTGAGTCGGCCATATTATGTCTGAAGCAGACTGTTAGGTACTATTCGGTTAGGCGTACACCTGTATATGCCTGTTTTCTCGACCTTAGTAAGGCTTTTGACCTGGTAAATTATGATATCCTATGGCAGAAATTGAAAAATACTGGACTGCCTGAAGAAGCAACCAGAATCTTCAAATATTGGTACCGTAACCAGGTCAATGTTGTGCGATGGTCCGAATCTTATTCGCAGCCATATAGGTTGGAGTGCGGAGTTAGACAGGGAGGCCTAACCTCCCCTAAGCTTTTCAACCTGTATGTCAATGCCCTCATAGAGGAGCTCAGTAGCACACATGTCGGTTGTCACATTGACGGAGTATGTCTTAGCAACATCAGTTACGCTGACGACATGGTGTTGCTGAGTGCTTCTGTTTGTGGCTTAGCGAAACTGTTGAGCATATGTGAAAACTATGCTCACAGTCACGGCTTAATTTATAATGTGAAAAAAAGCGAATGTATGGTCTTTCGGGCCAAGGGAAAAGCATTACCATCAATTGTACCACCCATTAAATTATATGGTACGCCGTTAAAAAGGGTGTCGCAATTTAAATATCTAGGTCATGTGGTAACCTTTGACTTGAAAGACGATGCTGATATCGAGAGAGAGCGCAGAGCATTGTCGGTTAGGGCGAACATGATAGCTCGCAGGTTTGTTCGTTGTTCCACCCCGGTTAAAGTAACGCTATTTAGAGCTTACTGTTCTTCATTTTACACAAGCAGCCTGTGGATCGATTTTACGCAGAATCAGTACAATGCTCTGCGCGTTCAGTACAATAATGCTTTTAGGATGCTGATGGGACTGCCTCGATTCTGCAGTGCGTCGGGTATGTTCGCTGATGCGCATGTTGATTGTTTTCACTCGATCATGCGCAAGCGGTGCACATCCCTGGTACGCAGGGTTAGGGATGGTCCCAGTGGCGTCCTGAGGGCATTTGCTGACAGGCTGGATTGTCAGTACCTGAACCACTGCCGTATGGTGCACGTGCTGACAAATCAGGGCTGTCTTAGATATAAGATATAGATTAAGGTAGTCTTAAGTTTACTAACATTAGACTAGTGTTTTTCTTATATATGTTACTAACAAATATGATCTTTAAGGTCGAAATAAAAGATTTTTATTTTTATTTATTTATTTTAAAGTAAATTCTAAGTCATTTTATTAATTATTAATAGATACTGCTTGGAACGTTATAATCAATCGATGCTCAATTTTAGTTACTATATATATATATATATATATATATATATATACGAGATCAAAGTCAGGTTTCTCACATTTTTATTAATAATATAAGGGTGGCAAACGAGCACACAGTGCACCTGATGGTGTGTGGTTGCTATGGCCCATAGACATCTAATCTATATCTAACCTCGATAACGAATCAAAATACACATACGTTGTCACCCGTGAGGACTAAGATGAAATACCTAGTTTCAAATAAAAAGGGTCCCCGATTCTTTTCAAACGAAACACAGCTGCGTTACGCTGCTATTTGACGCTGGTATTCTGTGACAGCGTGGTCCTTTCCTGGTCGAGCCGATCCATTTGTGCTACAACTATACCAGTAATATAGCTGAACTAATCGATTTGTAAACGCTAAACACCTGTTACCTTATGTACACACCACAGTGGTATGTTTAGCGGTTTTGGGATTAGTGGCACAGGGAAAGTGGACGCAAATTAATGGAGGCCGAGAGGCGCTCTTTAAAACTGAGTCTAACACATATTTTATATTATTTATTTACGCGTACCTTAACTTACTATTTTTAACATACCTGATAATAATTGATTTCCGCAAGTTATTTTAAACGTATATAAACGTACGTACATAAGTTAGTTTATACGTCGTATAGCCACGCTGCAGGTATATTATGGTTGTAGCGCGAATGGGTCGGCACGAGCGGGAAAGGACCACGCTCTCACAGTATACAGAATTTTAAAAAATATTTATCAAATAAATAAACACGATTATCTTAAATATTATAAAGGACAAAATGTTGTAAAGGCATTCCCTGGGTTTGACTGTTATGGTTTTTACCACGGTGAAAACTTGGGTACGAATCCCGTCAAGTGCACTGAAACATAATAGAACTGTCTCGTTCTAATCTCCGATACAATAGAACGAGTGAGTGCTTCTGTGAAATATACTATCTTACATGACAGTGGCGGTGTAAGAATATCCACTACCCCATATTATCTCGTGGATGTCGAAAAAGACGATAGAGGGAAACAAATCAGGGGATGGGTAGAAGTGTCTTCATAATAACGACCAAAAGATAAAAAATGCTGTTACCAACCCGCCTGCAGACTAAAGAGACTAGGGACTTCTATTTGGACATGATTCCTTTCTCTCCCGTTTCGTTCTCATCCATGTATATAGCTACGAATCCGATATATGCATTCATTTATCTACAAATTTATGCCTAACAATGAAGGGTACTCCAAATTTGGCACCTCTTTAATGTATTGATAGTTTGGTCAATAAACTTCTGTCTAGGATCAATAAACCTTGCCTACTCTGCCAATTATTTGACAACATAAATTAGTTTCGTAAATATATATTTCACTATCTTTTATTAGAACCACATGTGCTTTTTTAAAGCAACGAATATTTTTAAGAGGTCGACGTTGACATCATAAACCAAAAGATTTAAGCCTGTTAGTAGAGTTATAAATATATTCCTAGCTACGTTTATATAAAAGTAAGCAACGTATACAAAATCAAAGTAATAATAACCTTCTCGTGGTAGAGTCTTGCTGCATACATATAATCTTTGTAACACCCGGGACACACAATGAGTGGACCGGAAATGGACCACGCTCTCAAAGAATACCAGCGTAATCGCGGTCCGCGCCCTGCCATTAGGCTACTGTCGCTTCATCATCAGGAGTGACAACGCATCTGCTAATACTTAACCGTGTTTAGAAATATATGTCTGTGTCTCACAGTATCCAGTTACCATCAATTGGACTGTGGACTCATTTGTCATTATTCTCTATTTTGTTATATTAAATTTTAACTTATAATGTTCGTCCTTAAATATATGTATTATATTTTAATATTTAAAATTAAAGTTAAACTATTTGTATTATCTCAGTTTCTTATAAATTTTCAGAACAATAAGTTTCGTGTGTTCATTTTCACCCTTATTCTATAATAAAATATATAAACTAGAATACGGAGTAAATTCTGCGCGAATAAAATACATTAACACACATAATGTGTTATTTTCAACAAATATCATCCTAATTGCCTACTATCTAGCGGTCATTATAATCCTGATATTATAATGACTGCTATATAGTATTGAATAGTGATCAGTACACCTTCAGCGTTGCAATGAATTAGTGCGTACGAGTGACCGCCTGTCAGACTCAGACAGTCGCGATCAAGATTATTTTTCAAATATTAAAGTGATAAAGTCGTGTTAATCTTGGTGCATTTAATTTCTACATACAAATATTCTTATCGTGTTTATTAATATTATTTAGTACATTCAAGAAATAATAACGTACAATTATCAACTACTAACAAAATATTTAAAATCAAAATAAGCTGCTTTCGTTTTGAGGACCGGTTTTTTGTACTATCTAATAACATGCACCTGCACTGATGAAAATTCCTTAGAAACAAAATGAAAGCGTGCTTTTACATATAAGGTGTTGTATATAGAAATAATTAAATAATATAACATTAATTTACGACACAAGTTTATTTGTATTATAAATTAAATCAATTGAGAAAGTTTAATCATTAAAAAGTTTATCAATCTAAAAATAACACAGAAATACAATTATATCTTTATATTATATAAGTTAAATGCATTCGCCACATGGTAACCATTATTATATTTTCAAAAAAATTGTATTCAAGTAATTAATTAAGTGATAAGTTTAAAAATAAAATTATTGATGCCCAGTAGCTAAACTATATACTAAATTTAATACAATCTTAATAAAATATGATACGGTCCAATATTTATAAATGTGTTAAAAATAAAATAACCATGAATTACGATCTCTGAAATACAAAGTGTATTATTAATTCTGGTACTGAAATTATTAATCTTTGTTAATAAAACTACAAAGTGCCTTTTTTCTAATTTTTTTTGGTATGTTTGTCAAAACGACATATTGAAGCAACTTTTATTTATATTTCAAATAGTAAACGCAAAACTTAATATAGACTTTTAGGAATGAAATTACAAAAGTTTATCCTCTTTTAATTACTCCGTACGAGTAGTAAACAACACTTTAAGAATTCATTACAAACGCATGTTGATTACGATCAATACAAAACAAAAGCTAATTATCTACATTTCATTATGTTTTATCTTAATCTACGCTTAATTGGTATAATATCAAGAAAATAAATAATTAAAGAAACAACTGTGTCTTCATACAGACGTGCCTTTAGTTAAATATAATTATTATTTTTATATAAATGGAAGAAATGTGAATAACTTAAAGTTATAAGATCGACAAAATTTTAAAAATGGCTGATAATAAGGAAAAGTTTAATGAAAAAAGAGAAGAAAAGCCATTAAATGATGATATTAAAAAGAAGAACAAAAAGAAAACTTTTAAAGAAAAGCTTTGTTACATAAAAGATAATATTACCGTGGAGCCATTACTAGCAGGCCTTATAATACCAAGTGTTATATCGAGATTCGCAATGAGCAATTTCAACTTGGACAAAGCTTGTAGAGTCAATCAACAGCTTAGCGATGAAATTTGTGACGCTCTCATTAAAAGATCTACGAGTAACTATTCTAGTTATGAAAAAGAAATACAAAAATTAATTTCGTCGATAGATATTTGGAAAAGCGTTATTAATACGGCTATACCTTGCATTATTATTATGTTTTTGGGTGCTTGGAGTGACAGAACGGGAAAAAGAAAAGTTTGTATTTTATTGCCTATTTTTGGAGAATTGGCAACTTCAATAAACAATTTGATCAATGTATATTTTTTCTACGAAATACCAATCCAAGTTACAGTATTTCTAGAGATTATTTTTCCGTCCATAACTGGGGGTTGGGTGACTATGTTCCTTGGAGTATTTAGTTACATCAGTGATATTACTTCTGAAGAGTCGCGGACATTTAGAGTTGGGTTAGTGAGTTTATGTATGACTGCTGGTCTACCTATAGGTATTGGATTAAGTGGAATCCTCCTACGGAAAATTGGCTACTACGGAATTTTTTCAATGACGACCGTGCTGTTCGTTCTTATTCTTATGTATGGATGTTTCCGTTTAAAAGAACCTGATGTACTGCTTCGAGAGCAAGGTCTTCCGGTGGTAAGTCTATCGTTTTTTTATTGCATTATATGGATCGAAGAACCCATTGGAGCTTATCCATGAGAAAATCTTGTTTTTTCTTTAAGTAAAATTTTACATTTTGTTCCTCTCATCATGCCCAATTTTTACTGTGAAAAAAAATATCTATCCCTTTTTTCTTATAAACAGTACATGCTTAAAAATTTAATTCATAGTACCTATATGAATAATAAGCCGTAAAGTGGAACACACACATTACTAGTGTTCGCTTGGAAGTACTTTCTGTCTATAACATTTATATGATATCAATTTGGATCGGATTAATTAACTATTTATTACGTTTGATAATGTTTTTGATTATTTCAGATATGCGTTTATATGAAAATGAATACTGGTTGGAAGTAATAGCGAGATATAAACTTTAAAATCAAAATATTGCAAATTTCAAAGGCCAAACCATTGTTTAAAATCATTTAATCTTTTATTTTAATTTGTTATTTATTTATTTATTTTTATGTAATGGAAAACCAACAGCTTACAAATCTTAAATAAATAACACGTTAAATTTACAAGAAGCCAATAACAGGTCCTCACTAATAGAAATACACTAACATAATCTTTCGTCGTTTAAAGGACATAGCACAATTATGAGCAACAAAAAATGGAGTCTAATTTAAATGCACAACATCATAAATTTAATAAGTGAAACTAACAATAATAGCCACAAAGGAAAAGGAAAGCAGGGCTAAACGCACAACATAATTGTTCTTAAAGTAAATTAAATTACGACACAAAAAAACTCTCAACTTAATTCCCGCCTTGCCGATACATAGCTTGTATTAAACAAATCAAAATCATGATTTTTGCATAGATTATTAAAAATATTACCTAGACCGATATAAGAAAGTGTTTCGTTCGTAATTAGTTGATGAAGCTGGTAAGTAGGTACTACATTCGTTCTAAGGTTAACCGTAGGTGTTCTCAGTGATATTTGTGATAGCAAATCTAAGCAGTCAACATTGCCAGAACAAATTTTCAATAAAAATACAATGTCAATTATAGAAAGCGTATTGCTTTTAAATCATAAGTTTTTGCCCAATTTAACTTTTATTATTTAAAAAGGGTTCTTTGTAAAAATAAAAGCACTCGCGTACATCTTGAGATCTCAATACCCTTGAGACGGAAAAACAAATGCTAACCGCTTGATGCATTGTTCTCTGTATTTTCGAGATGTTTACATAAAAAGTAAATAGTTCGTGATGAAACATCACGAGATCGTTAATAAGTAGAACCTGTATACAAAATCGATTGTGTAAACTGTAAACGAACCGAGCGTTGCTTTGCATAAAATGAACTCGGAAATTATCATGACCATAACAAGACTTCGGATGTTTTCAACGCGCATGACTGCATTTCCATGTTACGCTTCGGTTACACAATGATTAATCGGGAAAGAACTGAAATTATTAATAACGTGCATGCCCTTATTGTGATTTGGGTAAATAACTCAAATATTTTTGTAGTAATAAAAAATCCACTACTCGTGAGTGTCGTAAGAGGCAATAGAGCTCATGATGACAAATGAACAGAGTCTCTATAATAACGACTAAAAAAACTTCGGTTGCCAACCCGTTTGTCAAGAGTGGCATTTATTGAAAATATGCCCCTGTAAGGCAATCTATGTGGGAAACCTATGTTCAGTAGTGAACTTTAATAGGCTATAACGGTAATAAAAATTAGCTGCCATTGATTTAACATTGTTGATGATTCTTATGACCAAATTATCAACTCCTACTATATCTGAATCACATTCCTACTATATCCGAATTCAGCAATATCGTTTATGCAATTAGTTCGTTGGTAGTTTTTGTCGCTGTATCAGAGGCATTGTTCCAACGTACATGAACCATCCATCACAGCCTAAAAAAGTCATTGCTGAAAAAGGCCTCCCCATTATATTGCCTCATTAAGGAAATATTCGCCATAGTTGCCACAATTTCGGGTTGGAAACCACAGTTTTTTTATTTTCTTGCTATTATAATAATACCTGCTGCCCATCTTCGATTTACTATCCCCCTGACGGCTTTTACGACACTTGTGGAATGACATGGGGTAGTGGATATTCTTAAATCCTAACTACACGGTCGGTAACGTAATCTATCTCAGTCCTACAAGGTGACAACATGTCCGCTTTTTGATAGTAATCAAGCACAAAATGTTGGTGGCCTATTGACTATGATATCCACTTTCCATCAGGTGAACTATTTGAACGTTTGTCAAACTATAGTTTCATAAAAATTAAATAGATCTGAAAATTCACAAATTATGTTGGTCCTGGCTGAGACTAAAACCATGTGATGTCAAGAATTATGTTAAAAAACAGAACCCAAAGGTAAACATTAATGTTTATTTTCTAAATATGTTTATGGCATGTCATATTAAACAAAACTCTGAAGCAGGAAATTTGCAATTTTTGCAGGCGACAATAATTAAGTATAATCAAACACATTTTTGATGCCAACAATATTTTTTTGCGTTCATTATTACATAATTACGTAATAAACATATTTTCAAACGTTGCAAAGCGTTAAGCATGATTTACAGAAATATAAATAGAAATAGAAATAGAAACTTTTTTATTCAATGTAGATTATAAAAATACTTATTGAAGGTCACTTTTTTAATTTACCACTGGTTCGCAAAAAAAATAAAACCTCTGTCCTGGGAAGAACCAGCAAGAAACCCAGCGGGACTATTTTTTTCCAATAATAGCTTACAATCATGTTTACAATCAACAACACAAGACAAATTAGAAATAGCTTGGTAGCGATCACCCTTCCCAGGGGTTATTATCATCTATAAATTCCTTAATATTATAATAACCCTTTTTATACAAACTTAGTTTAATAACATTTTTGAACTTTGTGTATGACAAATTTTGTATATTTTCTGGGATTTTGTTGTAAAAGCGTATACATCGCCCCAAGAATGAATTACTGACTCGGTGGAGTCGAGTAACTGGTACTACCAGCTTGTGTCTGTTCCTAGTATTTACAGAATGAATATCACTTATTTTCGCAAAACTACTTTTATTTTTGTGTACGTACATTACATTTTCATAAATGTATTGAGAGGCCAGAGTTAATATATTAATTTCTTTAATGATGAATAAAACAAAGATACATTTTTGTATCTTTGTTTTATTCACACACCTTTTATGACATCCAAAAGACAAAATGCGGTTTGTATTTCCTTACGGCGCCACTACACTACATAGCACATTACAAATACAACTTTACTGTAACTTTATCAAAATTGAATAGTAGAAGTATAAATGTAAGTACCAATAAGGCTGCTGCGCTGCTCAAATATATGTTGACGGATTTCAAATATCCTCAATTTTTGCCCAGACATTCAGATTTCCCCACGATATTTTTTTTCAGCGCCAATAACAAGTATCGATTTCTCCTGTATCGGTGGGGTTCAAAGACGGTTTGTTTCCGCTTAGTTCCTGAACTTTAACGGTTATTAAGGCTTAACGTTAATTTAAATTTGCAATCGTAGTGGTGTAGTCCACCCTATATTTTGGGGTTTCATTTTATGCAGGTCAAATAAAGGCCACCATTTAAGGAAACGCACTAGTAAATCTTACATCACGTGCTAATAAGAACAATAGTAATATAGTATCCTCTCTTTTACAGGTAGAACGTAAAGGTGATCCTAGTGTGTCGTTCTTTAATATTTCACATGTGGTAGACACTTTGAGCGTTGCAATTCGACGTCGACCATCCAACAGACGGGTGAAAGTCATTCTTACACTTTTTAGTGTTTTCATTTTATTCGGTCCATCAGTGTGTAAGTATACTTCGATCTCAAGCATGACGGTGATATTTAAAAATCTTTTAGCGTAAATAAAACGTTAAACATTCACAGTTCGTGCACGCAATCTGCCACCAGCAGAAAGAGCTTAGAGACAGGACCTCTAGATGTTATGTGCTATACGGTTATGAGGTGAAACATCGCCTGCCTTTATGACTCCTTGTTGCTATAGCAAACTTCCTGACAGAAAAACCATATGACTAATTTTGGTCCGACCCGGGATTCAAACCTGCAATCACAGCATCAGCAATTGTGCTTACGATCTTTAGATCGACAAGGAAGTCGGATTGTTATATTAAGACCTTTAGGCCGGAGGACACCAAGTGCAGCTACATGAGGTGCACAGCATAATTGCAAAGAGTTGCAGTAAATATAATATCTGCAACTATATAAAACACCGGGTACGATATATATCGAGTACCATGACATCTTTGATATAGTCTCGTAAACTACGAAAGAATTGCAATGTCGCAATGTCGAACTTCACACTAAGGCATTTGGTGTTCTCTAGCCTTGAACAATATGAATTAACTTATATATATATACATATATATATATATATATATATATATATATATATATATATATATATATATACGTATCACTATATGCTGATGATATGTATATATACAAAAAGGTAACTACACCATATTTTTTGCTTTTTTTATGAAATTAGATAATGGAGTCTCTTATGACGCAATTACACTGCCATAAAAACATGTGCATGTTATTTCAAAATACTGTAACTTGATTATAAAACGTGTTTCTTTACCACTAGACACTCACTAAGCTAGCTATAGAGAGGGCTATGTTCAAATTCTCTGGGTGAAAGACTTCGTAATGAGGATTCCCTTAGCGGATCTAGAGTAATCGGTGTAGACAAACGGATTAGTAAGCCAAAACGGCTATGGGCTGGCCATTTTATTGGAAAAATCGAATAGAGGAAGATTCTTGGAGGGGGAAGCCACCTACCGGTTAGCGAAGTGTAGGGCGGACCGTCATTATATGGAGTGATGATCTGATAAGAAATGTGGGAGTTTAACGAATGCTGGTGGCTCAGGACCGTACTTTGTAGTGATCTATGGTGTAGGCCTATGTACAGCAGTGGATTTGTGTTAGATAGTAAGAAGTGAGTGTGAGGTATTGAAAACTAATTTTAAGCGTGTATTTATCTTATTTAATTAGCTGTGTTGTTTTTACACTGAGTTCATTATCACACTGAAATCATCATTTAAAATAAAATATTAATATTTGCAGCGGAGCATTCGATATTTTATTTATTCGTAAGAAATCGCTTGAACTGGGATATGGTCAAATATAGTCTCTTCACAAGCTATTCTATCGTACTTCATTCTTGTGGTGAGTTTTTAATTGTATAAACTTTAAGTCCACAAGTAATTGTACAGTACAGTTATATTTAGCTTAAGTATAGTAGAACTGAGGCAGATCAGAAAATAAACTATCACCTTGACATTGCTTCTTGTATATCGAGAAATCTCAGTTCGATATCTGCCTTCAGTAATAAAATTGCTAGCTATTATTTAAAGTGCTTATTTATGTTAAATTGCTTGCCGTTGAAGAAAAAACATCGTGATCAGACAAAATTAGAAACTTCATGAAAATATCGGAAAGGAACGATCAATATCACTCGTCTCAAAACTACTAAAAATAGATGGACAGTGAGCTAGATGCATTAATTGAAAGTATACAAGACCAATAAATGTACTTTTATCTTTTATGGTAGATGCATTATTTGAAAGTATACAAGACCAATAAATTAATATTTTTATCTTTTATTGTATTTTTTACAATCTTTACTTAAAATAGATTCGTTCTTCCTACTCCAAAAAAAGTGGACTGCTAACAATTCATTTAGCTTTTATTTTATTTGTTTTTTTTTCGCTGTCGGAATTATTATTTGTTATTGTTAATTATATATAAGGAGTTCTATATACAAAATACAGCGTTCGGGAAATTACGACGCATCTTCTCGTCAGGTATACCTCAAAACCTGAAAACTAAGTTGTACAACCAGTGCGTGTTGCCAGTGATGACCTACGGAACCGAGACGTGGTCCTTCACTGCTGGCCGTATGAGGACGCTCAAAGTCGCTCAGCGAGCTATGGAGAGGGCTATGCTCGGAGTTTCTCTGCGTGATAAACTTAGAAATGAGGATATCTGCAGTAGAAACAGAGTAACCGACATAGCCTAACGGATTAGTAAGCTGAACTGGCAATGGGCCGGCCATATAGCTCGAAGAACCGACAACCGTTGGGGAAAAAATTTTCTGGAGAGGCAGCCTTGTACCGGTAGGCAAAGTGTAGGGCGACCGCCCATTAGATGGAGTGACGACCTGGTAAGACAATCATGCAGAAAGTCGATAGATGCAGGTGGCTCAGGACCGTGCTTTATGGCATACCTTGGGGAAGCCTGTGATCAGCAGTGGACTTGTGAAGGGCTGTAATGATGATTATGATATACAAAATAGCTGGAAACGAAATTGCTTAGTGTTTTTAAACGCATGCTGTCAACTTTACAGTGCAATGAAAATCAAATTTAAGTACAACGTACTCGACGGTGAAGGAATACATTGTAAGGAAACCTTCGTCTTTGAGAACTACCAATATTTCGAAAACACGTAAAGTCCGCCAGCACACACCGGAGGAGCACGCGGACTTATTGTTGCATTCCTCTCAGAATATAGAAGAGGCTTGTTAGAGACTTTTTATTATTGACTATAAGAAACGCCTATTCATAACCTAAACATTTTAACCAACAAAAAAAGAAAGACACTCACCCACACATAATATCGTAAATCTTTTACAACCCACAAATGTTTAAGCACGTACGTTAAGCAGTAGACAAAATGTTAAAGAAAGAAAGAAGAAATATTTTGCGTGACGGCGAGTCAAGAATGGTTTCGACATCACATGAATTGAACCCATACAGCTCTTTGTTAATCTAAACATAATATTATTTATATGTCGTAATCTATATTTCTGATTATGATAACGAATTAAGATCTAAAATTATTTAGTAACCTAAATTTCAATATCTCAAAATGTTTACGATAAGATAATATGAATCGAAAAAGTAAATGTAAGACTTTGTTTTATAGAATCGGAGACAAACATTAATTAATATAAATTATTGATTTTGTAATGTGTATATTTTAATTCACCCAGCTCATAAATAGCTAAATTTCTTAATGCTTAATATCTATACAACGGCATGGTGAAATTTGTCATTATCGTTACACTTGCCGTGCCCAGGCAGCGCATAAAACCTGATTTATAATTGATAAAGATAATTTGTATTATGAATGACCTAAATATAACGCTCGACTAATTTACAAAAACCAAAAATAATTTACTCTGATTTTAAAATTTTATACTATAACATATTTTCATTTATGTACATCGCTTAATATTGATTCATTTTTTTAATTTTAGGAGCTGTATTCTCGATCGGGATCCTGAGTAAACGCCTTCAAGTCCATGACTCTTTCTTATGTTTGCTGTCAATCAGCAGCAAGTTTGTCGGTTCCATTTGGACAGCTTTTGTTAAAACTGATATAGAGATGTATTTAGGTAAATGCATTTTAAACTATAAAATATATGATTAATAATAATTCAATGCAGAAGTCGGTGCTCCTCGATACCGCCCATATCGCCGGTTCCTTTCCTCTTAGCCCTCGGTCATTTCGTCTCCTCTGCTAAGGGATTTCATCTGATTGGGTATTCATATATTTATACAGACAATACAAATTAGTATGCTGTATTGATGATGATCTAATCTTTGCCGGAGACCCTTTTTACTTGAAATGAGTCTTTTTGTGAAGTGCTCAGGGCTGACAACGCATCTGCATTTTGATTAGTAGATTGTATGTCAGAATCCACATATCATAAGGGAGACTGTGTGATCATTTGTTACCTTTATTCTATAAAAAATCTAGGTTATTGGGCAGCAGCACCTTCCTGATAACGGGTTTGATGAGATTGTTGGAAACGAGCACACGTTGATGGCTATTGATTGCCGTGAGCTACATCTATACTTGATTAAAAATCAAAATGCAAATGATGCGCTAACGTTCCCACCACTAATGACTAAAGTGGGACGCCTAAGGTTAAAGTGAAAGTAAAAGTGAAAAAATACTTAGATCCGCGACGGAGAGAAGTATCAAAGATGCGAGACTTGTACAACATTCCACCTGCCAGAGGATTATGTGGTTTGGTCTCTCTCATAGCATAGCATGCTTACGATCTGATGATGAAGAAGAAGATGACTTATAATTCGCAATTGGTGAATAAAAATGAATTGACTTTTTGCAGTACCCGTAGCTGAAATACTAAATGCCACGACTATTACATCTCTGCGATCAATTATTTCGAAACTAGTTGAAAAACAAGAAACTGGTAAGTTCATCAAATTTTCAATTTCGACATATTGTAATAATAATAAGTAAACATACTTTTTAGAATAGAATAGAATCATTTTTATTCGATTTAAAATAACTGTAATCCTTATTTAAAATCATTTTTTACATTTAAATCATTTCAATTTCTATGATATGCTAGATTTCCAAAACTAAACTATTGATCGCATGGTTTATTACCACATTAAATTAAGATTAATAATTTGGGAGTAAGCGTATCTCCTACTAAGATTTAGCGTAAGTAAATTAATTTTAATTATTTAAATATTATGGTATATGTATGTATAGGTTAAATATTATGGTATATGTAGGTATACGTATGGTAATTCATAATGCTGTGTTAGTCCCTACTTTATGTATGGTAGTGAAAGCTGGGTGTGGCAGAAGAAGCACGAAAGTAGAATAAATGCTGTAGAAATGCGGTCTTTAAGGAGTATGCTAGGGTTGAATTAGAATGGCAGGGTGAGAAATTGCGCGATAAGAGATAAATATGGTATGCAAGATGATGTTGTGACCAGGATTAAGAAAGAAATGCTTCGGTGGTTTGGTCATGTAGAAAGAATGAATGAGGAAAGAGTGACAAAGCCTAATTATATGGCAGATGTGAACGGCAGAGTCGGGAAGGGATACCCTAGAAGAAAGTTTATCGACCAAATTGGCGATATTTTGAAAATGGGCCACGTTAGAAGTACCCTTAACCGACGAGCATGTATGCGTAGATATATGGATATAAAGGAGGCGAAAGAGGTATGTCAGGATCGTGCCAAATGGAAGTTCGTAGTCTCTGCCTACCCCTCTGGGTGACAGGCGTGAGTGTTTATGTTTTATGTTAAATATTGAAGTTTTAGGATATACCAATTCATACAAACAAATATATTAAATATCGTTTTGTATATTAATATATAATTTATAGTTAATATATATTAATGTATAACGCAATTTAGTGGCCCGCACGCAATATAGTCCAGTGGGTGTCAGTAGAGGCGACAGAGAGAAATTTAAATAGGAGATGGGCAGCAGCATTTTCCTAAAAACCAGCTCCCCTGACGTGTCAACTATGACAAAATCCCCCCATAAGAGGCAGGCTCAGCAATGAACTTTTATGGGCTGTAATAGAGGTAGGGATGAAATGCATAATAGCTTTGTGATTTTAATGGGTTTAATAGTCTAACCGTACACTGACATATTATTGTATATACCTCAGTAGAAACACCGATTATTGTTACTGTTTGACCGTTGAAGGAAAGAGGAGAACTCCCACCGGGTAAGGTAATCGTCTCGGGGAGCGGCCAATGCTTCGTGTGATAGTTCGGAGCTATTCTATATATAAAGGTTTTATTTCGGAACTTTGATTGTGCGATTTAGGCTTCGATGTGTTTTGCTTGTGGCGTGACGAGAGCGCCGCCACATCATCCCCCTGCTCAGACTGGAAGTCAATAATGCAGTCCGATTGCCGGTGCCAAATGTGCCAAAATGACTTCAAATCAACAATATCTACAAAACATTTTGACTTATTACATAAATTAGCTTATTGGTAGTCTCGGGTTTAAACTATGGTTTAAAAAGAGTCTAGGAACTAAAGAAGTTCGTTTAACCGTGGCGCCACAGTCTTCTCGAAGTTTGACATTTGCTATCACACTCCATACGTTTTATTATAGTTCAAGATTGCCACGTTGGTCTAGTGGTTGGAGTAGTGCGACTGCTGATCATGAATATGAGCAATAGCTTGAATAGCCTGCTAATGAAATCCAAATGATCAGCTTAGGCAAAGTAAGGCTAGGTAGGCCAAATTAGAGAATTCTACGGTAATGATAGTAATGCCAACTTTCATTTAATTGACATTAATGTGGGTAATTAAGAAGTTTTGGACGGAAGATAGGTATTACCTATCCAAATATAATTTAAGACTGATAACAAATGTGCTATCTTATCATTTACTTTTTAAACCTAGCCAAGTTTTTGGCTATTAAGACAAGATTGGTTTGAATTCCGGAACGGGCCAAAAACAAACAATTACTGAGTTTTTCCGTCAAGAAATTCTCAGTAGCTGCTCGTAATAAGGAAGCTGGTAGTGTCTCACTCCCGTGGCTCGGAAAGCACGTAAAGCCGCTGGTCCTGGGTATGATCTTTCTCCGGTCGTGTCGGTTTACCGTTCCATCGAATTATGAGGGTGAGTGAATAGAGAGTGCACCTGTGCTTGCGCATACACTTAAACACTAAAATCATGTCCTGCGCTGCTGGCCGAAATTCGGTCTGGAGAATAGAATTATTATAGTTCATACATTTTTGCGTGATTTCTTTCATGAAGCAGATTGTAGTTTAAACCTGAGACTAATTATGAGCTACTTTTGTACTATCAAACATATAGTGACGGTGTAAGAATATCCACTATCCATATCGCCCCGGGGGTGTCGAAAAAGGCGACAGAGGATAATTGAAACAGGTGATGGACAGCAGCACCTTCCTGATATCAACCCAAAATAATAAGAACCTGCGGTTGACAGCCCGCTCGCCAAACGTGTCTACTATGCCAAAATCCCCTCTATGGAATCTGATGTACCTAATATAGAATGTGAAATCTATGAGAGATTACAGTTGTGTAATCGAATTTAAAATCCAATTAATCCAAATATTACAATATTATTCCTTTTAAATAAACCTGTAAACACAACCAAATCTTTTTTCTGTTTATATTGTTTTAACTTTACTTATATCCAGCGGGCAAATTGTGACAAAAATATCTGTTAATTAATTATTAAAAAAAAGTGTACTGTGTATACGTATTTAATGCTATAGATATTATCCTTATAATTTAAAAAAAGAGAAATGTATTTGCTTTCATAAAAAACGATTATTTTCCTTTGTTACAGCTAAAGTGAACTCATTGTTTTCACTAACGGAGACGCTTGCATCTCTCGTGTTTCAACCATTCTACTCTTGGGTGTACATGAAGACGCTTTATATGCTTCCCGGGGCGGTGTTCCTCATTAGTGCAGCTCTTATTGTTCCTGCTGCTTTTATTCTCTTGTAAGTTTATTAATTTACGAGTTCATAAGTCTGTCATTAGAATAAGAAGCGGCAAATAAAATATCATTCCATCTAATGTAATGTAAGTTTATAAAGATTTTAATGAAGTATTTGAATATTTTAAGTTAATTTAAATTAAGCATAAAAATATTTCAGTAAAATTACAACCACTGTTCTCAGCATCATCAGCTCACTTAAGTTTACTGCTTGTGATAAGCATGTCCAAAAACAAGCTGGTAGGCATTTATTTTTTTAAAGATTAGCTTCTACCTATTTTTACTTTGCATATTTCGTATATTAGTATTTTTCTATAGATTTTACGTCCTAAAGAATAACGAGTCGCAGTAGCTCTGATCGTTAGCGCTCTCTGTAAATTTCTCAGTACGTGAGCAACCCGAGTTGGATTCCAGCAGCCAGCACCAATTTTAAGTGATGATTTATCACGTGCTTGACGGTGAAGGAAAACATCGTGAGAAAACCTGCATGTCTAAGAAATAAGAAATAAATGTTTCGAAGACATGTGAAGTTCGCCAACATGAATTGGGGCAGCGTGGCGGAAATTTCCTCGCCCTAAAATCCTCTTAAAAATGAGAGGAGGTCTGTAACCAGCAGTGCAATGTATATAGGCTGTAACTTTTTACGTGCTAAATAAATCGCCGAAGTACCTTCCGTTAATCAACACGTTTGGACGACCAACCAACGACGGACGAGCAATCCATCTACTCATTTCATCTCGTGGTTATCGCAACTTAGGATAAGGCGACTAAAACCGATACAATTACATCGATATTTTTCCACCACGGAACTCTTTATGAGCTATGCAGAAGGACCCTGATGATTTATAATAGCAATATGAACTGTAATAGCGATACTAACCTTTATCCTAAATGACTAGTGATGGGAAGCCTATCTTCTGTGCTGCGTGATAAATGTGGGCAACACTTTCGAGAAATGCTTTAGCTCAATCTAGAAATACTTTTTCTTGTTTTTTGTTTTTATTTTTCTTGTTTTTTATCTTGTTTTTTAAAAAACTTTTAGCTCAATCTAGAAACGCCTATGTCCAACATGGATATAATATACGGTTTAAGAATTTAATTCTCAAAAGAATTACAATACACTTGTAGATAAATAATCATTTAAGACAGTAAGTACATACCCTAACGTAGGTAATTATATACATTATAATTACAAATTTAAACGTCTAGTTCCTAACATAAAAAAGTAAATGAAGGTATGTGAGTAGAACTGTACAATGGAATAAGAGAACAGTTTGCATGGAAGTGACAAAGTGAGCGTACTTTATTAATATTATATAAAAAGACTGATAACGATACAAAACGAGGACGGTAAGTTACTTGTACAAGTGTGCTTAAAGTATCTGTAATTGCAAGAGGCCACTTCAGCTCATAAAAACAACTGCAGATACAGAAACAAATAAGATAACAGTGTTGCTACCACTAAGGAATTGCTTACTTAATTCAAATGCCTATTTTAATAATTCCTCAGTTATGAAGTCAAATCTATATCTGCTTTAACACTATCATAACCATATACTCATTGTGAAGTTTATGTGATGTTTTACTTATTAAATACATACTAGCTACCCAGAGCGTTGCTGCCGCGGAAGAAATAACTGTGGAAGTATTATTTTGAATTTGGAAGAGTTATATTGTTTAATTGGGAATGATAACACATTCATTGAAATTAAATGATATATTACAACTTTCAAATAAATTTGTCGGTATGCGCGCCACCTAATGTAGGTCAATTATTTTACTATACCTATACCTATAAGTTGTACATATCTTTATCTTTTAATAGGACACAACAAAGGGTCATCGAAAAGAGCAGAACAACGTCTTCCTAACATGCTAGTGTATATATATATATATATATATATATATATATATATATATATATATATGTGTATATATATATATGTGTGTGTGTGTGTTTGTGTGTGTGTGTGTGTGTGTGTGTGTGTGTGTGTGTGTGTGTGTGTGTGTGTGTGTGTGTGTGTAATTTGATAAAGTTTTACCGCAATCTGATGAACGGTATAGCTGCGCATATAATACGAACAAATAAACTTTATCTTTATATATTCGATAATTAAAGAAAAGGGAATATGGAAATGTATTACAAGGTAGAAACCAAAATGATTTTTTCTTTTACAGGTCCTTCTTTATCCAGCACAGAATGAAATTAAAAAACGCTAGGAAAATCGCATTAGAAATTGAAGAAAAGAAGGGTATAGAAAACTCAAGAGCATCTATAAGCAATTACTTATCAGAAAGCATAAAAAGAATTGATGAAAATGAAAAAGGAAAACTTACATGATTCTTAAGTAGATCAAATAGTACTAATAAAGTATTTACTTTATATTGTATATAGGGTCATTGATTTGTTAAGTATTATTCATACCCTTGTATTTAAATAGTCAAGGACTTTATGTAGGCTAGTAATCGAGAATGCTGTGATTTTAGTTATCAGTGTTAATGTTTCAATATTATAGGACTATTAAAATGTTATTAGAACAATTATGTGATATTGGATGATTATTTTGTAGATCGAAATAAATAGTAGTATTATTGTCTTGGCGTCTGAAATAACCCATTTTTATTTTGAATACTAGATGTTACCCGCGGATTCGCCCGCATGGTCACTGAGAAATTAACTATCCATTGCTTTTTGAATTGAAAGAAAACTGAGTTTTATAGATTTATCAGAGATACAGCCATTAAAAGGAAACTGAGCAAAATTGATTCGTCAGCCTATTTAAATGTTTTGAAACGCAGCGTATAGGAAAGCATGAAAATAGCCTGCTTATACCAAATGGAAATGGAATATATATTTTAATTAAAAGAAACTGAGCATAATTATCCGTCAGGGATACAGACTTTTGAAAAGAAACTGAGCTGAATTGATTCGTCAGAGATGCAGTTTTCTAAATTGAAAAGAAACTGTGCCAAATAAAAGATCCGTCAGAGATGCAGCCTTTTTGAGTTGAAAGGAAACTAAGATTAATAGGTCCGTCAGAGGTGCAGCATTTGGAATTGAAAAGAAACTGAGCTAAATAGGAAATTTTGAGTTGAAAGGGAAGATCTGTGGGAATTCTGATTAATTGATTGTGAGAATTTTGGAACAAAAAACTAACTGAACACTATTTTAAGACGCTACTGTACACAATGTTATACGTTTTTCCATTCGGGGAAAGAATGTGAAGATTCTGGGCATTTGACACACGCGAATATGCTACATACAGCTAACCATGAGAGAAGCACGATTTTTCTAAGTTGACCCCGCTACCTGTAACGTTTGTCCTTGCGCTTTATTAATTGTCATTGCAAAACTGAGCTTAATATGGAACTGCAACTTGAAAAAGAAGATCTGTGGGAATTATAGGGATTCGTATTATAATAACATTTTCACCTTTTCCTACGCCTATCAAAATTGTAGCACCGATTATGTTCCGTCCAAGATGTGTCACACGCAGCCTTGTCTCGTTATATAACCGAGGAGCATCTAAATTTTGTATTAGTATGACTGGGACGCCTAATTTTATTTGAAGCTTATGTGAGGGCACACCAGACAATTATAGAGAATTTAAAAACTCTGCGGGATATGAAGTGCTCTGTTCTGTGTCCATAATTGTGTCTACTGAGAAATACTCTGATATTTCTCCAGCTACTTCGCTTATTATATATCTGAATTTATTTTGTTACGCTCTCATTTTTTGATGCAAAAATCGTCTTTTCACATAACCATAGTCTTCATGCATGTTGTTCGTTAAATCTGAATAAACGCTCGCAATTAATTCGGAATGACTCTGTACTAAATTACAAAAATTTATCGTCAATTTAACGCAGCCCTCAGCATCCGTTTTCAACCGCCCATCGCCAATTTTTAATAGTGTGTCTGTATAGTTTCCAGCATTGAAATCATTATACAAATGCACTCTCATATTAGTAGTTTAACTGAATTTTGTCACCTTGTTCCATAAAATAGACGACTTGAGGCATGCTTTCATTTCATCTGCAGGTGTGCCCTTTTGAATGAGCAGATAAACTTTGGCGAAAGTCACTGGCCAGTAAAACCACCATTCCTCCCATTACATCGGTATTGTTGCGCAAATCCTGGAGCGTTTGATTTAGTGCTTCTACAGCTTTTTTATGCGACATTTTACTTTCGTCACACACTAAAAGTTTGCACTGTCGTAGCATTATATCTCGTGCACTATTTTTGCTAAAGTTGCAGATCGGCGATTCTTCCTGGGCTAGATTTAGAGGGAGTTTTAAAACAGAATGTGCAGTGCGGTCCCCGCTTAGCAGCGTGGCGGCTATACCGGAGGAAGCTACGGCCACAGTAATGTTTTTATCTTTCCGTACTTGCACTACTAATAAATTTAACAAAAATGTCTTCCCAGTTCCTCCAGGGGCATTTAAAAAATGAGTGCACCATTTCCAGATTCAATTTGTCCTAATACTTTGTCATTAAACTCGTTTTTGTTCGGGAATGCATGCGGGGTACAAATTCGGCTACTTGCTGCTGCAAAGCTGGTATATCGTAGTTTATTTCACGTATAATTTCATCACTTAGTTCATTTTCGGTTTTTGGCTGAGGGCTTATCATTCCAAAGTCGCTTAATTTTTTGCCTACCATTGCCATTACTTGATCTTCAATTTTTCAAAGTGCTTCATTATAAATGTGTCCATTGTATGTCATATTCGCGTGTGTCTGCTGTAACCTTCGCAAAACATCTTCCGCCATGTACTCTTTATATTTGTCCTACAATTCATGTGCATTAGATAGCCCGCAAGATGATATGAGAGTTGCATAAAGATCCCTAATTTTGGCTGGTGACTGGCACTGCACAGCTTCCTCATGCTTCTCTATAAGTTGCGCATTCCTGACCGTTGACATTTTTAAGGTCTTTATATACTGTAGGACCCCGAACATGGTGCAGCAGCAATCGTAAACAGAAACATTTAAAATTAGTTACATGGACGGTATACACACGACCAAGGGCATCTGATGACTTTACACCGGGCCAATTTGCAACAGGAGCGCCTTGAATACGGCGTTTCCACTCCTTCCTAGATGTGTTCCAAGTATAATAGCGGGGGACTTCAGAATATAACAACGTTTTTGCAAAGGGGTCGGTTTGACAAAGTTGAAAGAAGGCTGTTAGTGTAGTTTTTGGCGGTGATGCAATTCTTTCGTGGAAATTTTTTTCGGTGAAATATACACGCTCTCCATTTTCTAAGTGCATAGCAAGGTGAATAACTGTTGGGTACCTTTCGTGTAAAGGGAAGCCAAGGAGACGCCACGCTGCCTCGTTACTGCTGACATAACACCCTGCTTGAAAGGTCTGTACTTCATTAACGGGATTTGACTCACCTTCACTCCTGAGATTAAATATTGCTTGGTCGTTTCCGTTATTTATGTACATATAGTTGTTCTTTAAGCCATATTAGAATGTGGGCGTGCGGTAATCCTCTTTTTGCCATTCAATTCAATATATGAAGCACTGCACCTCACCGAAAATTTTCCCTTTGTTAATTACGTACATTAATTTTTGTATTTTAATCTAAATACACTAGCAATTAAATCGTGCCTGTCACTACTTTTTGGCATTAGCTCCTCGGTTATTTACGGATATGAAGTAGAAGTAACGTAAAATAAAAAATATATAAAGTAAATAAAAAATATATAAAGTAAAATATACGGATTGGAAGTAGAAGTAACAAAAAGATAAGGTGTTCCGTAAGTTCTTACATAGGCGAATGCGTCTTGTGTGTACTCATGTAGGTAACGGGGACTGTTAAGAATATGAGGGCAGAATTACCATTTTACCTAAATCTCTGGAGTTTACATTGGCGTCGCTAGAAACTGCATCTTGTAAATATATATATAATTCTCAACGCGCAGCTTTTTTCGATTTAAAGATATACATATAACGGATACGTTCACTTTCTACCTTCACATACATGTCTACCAAAAATTGATGAAATAATTGTCTACACCGGGCTAAGAGGTTAAAGTCATTTTCTCGCAACATCATATGATACGCATAAAAATCCATATATGACACTTTTTTGTTTGGGTACTCCAAACAAAAAGATATAGGATAGGCTCCTTTGTGACCGGGTTAATGAGTGGAATTTGAAAATGATAACCCTCTTGTCCTTTGCAATAAATCAATAGGTATTGCAGAGCGTCATAAAACTTGTGTGTATCGGCTACCCGTTGCAACGTATCATCAAGTGCTCGCAAAACAATGTCTCGTTAAGAAAATTGATCACCACTAATTTCGGCTGTTATTTTTTTTTATCAAAGGTGCATTTCATGCTCTCCTCGAGGGGTCCGATCTGCGTGAATGACGACTTCATAATCCTCTTCAGGTAGGTTTTCTACAGCAGTTTATATGTTTTGACTAAAATGTTACGTTCATGAGAGAATCTTTGAATTTTGAACACTGTGTCTCTCTCAACTCCCTGGATAAATTGGAAGTGACGGTCTACCTCAATTTCTGCATCACCCATAAAATATACTTGTAAAAGTGTATGCTGTTGGTTTTCAGCTGGTAAAAGTGAACCTATTCTATTATAAATTTGCCCTTGCACAGTAAATGTAGGCGAAAATCCCGGCATTATTATTTCCCGGTCAACTCCGAAGGACGTCACTTGAAAGCATGAGTTATATTTCCGGATCCTGTTTAAAAAGCGCCGTGACTCATTAGCATCATATAAAAAAGAGTTTTCAAAGGTTCTTCTTCGAATCGAATAGCCTTTGCTGACTTTGAGCAGGTTATTTAGTAGCTCTTAAAGTAGATTGACGCTATGCCTGTTCAAGACGCCTTTGCTGACTTTGATCAGGTGTTTCAGTAGCTCTTAAAGTAGTTTGACGCTCTGCCTGTTCAAGACGCCTTTGCTGACTTTGAGTAGGGGTTTCAGTAGCCCTTAAAGTAGCGTGACGCTCTGCCTGTTCAAGACGCCTTTGCTGACGTTGAGAAGGTGTCTCAGATGCTCTAAAAGCAGCCTGACGCTCTGTCTTTTCAAGACGCCTTTACTGACGTTTAGAAGGTGTCTCAGAGGCTCTAAAAGTAGCCTGACGCTCTGCTTGTTCTTGCCTTCTCAGTTCAGCATCTTCTAAAGATTCGAGCGATCGAGCTAATCTTTTCGCTTGTCTTTGAGAAGATACTCTTGAAAGGCTGGACTTTCGTTTGCGAGGCATTATGAAGTAACAAAAAAACCTATTTATAAAAAAACGTTAAAATAACTAAAATGAATTATATTTCCTATTAAATATTTTTAAAATCAAAAAAACAAAACCAATTCAAAACACAACACGAATCCGAAAACGATAGCCAAAAAAATCGAATCAACTTAAACCAAATCATAAAACAAATCGCAGAAAACCGTAATCGAAAGCAGTAGTCAATATAAATATAACCAACGAAAAAAGAAGTAAGTGTATAGGTACCGTATACACTATCTATACTATTAATATTCCTTTGAAATATTGTTAAACAACCTAAAACAACGAAAACCATTTCACGATTTTAAATAAACAAAATCCAAAATCAAACCCAGTGTCTAAATATGTATAAAGGAATACCGACCAAATCAACAAAACCGATCCAAGAAAATATACAAATCCGAAAATGAAAGCCAATATAAATCCATTGAACCTTAACCAAATCATAAAGAAAATAACAAACAACTGAAATCGAAAGCAGGTAGTCGAATAAGCTACGAAATAGAAACAATTTAAGCGTATAGGTACCGTATACACTATAAATTGACGCGCGGCTCAACGGCGGGAGTTAAGTATATGTCAGGGAACATTTCGTTACCGAGTTTTAAAAACCTAGTAACGACATCTAGCGGAATCAATTTAAACTATGTATACGTTAGAAGTTAAGAACTCTCAAAAAGTATTTTTCTTATAATTTTGCACAATTTTTCTTATTGTAATACCGATTCATTCATAACCACATATAAGAACTGTATTCATTTCCGTTCAATAAATATTACTAAGGCTTATTAATAAGGTTTACTAAGAACTGTTTCTACCACATTTAAGTAATAGTTAAGGGTGAAAGCATGACAGATGGTGATAGTATTTCTGATCCATACTTATAATAACGCCTGTAACCCTTGCGGGGTAGGCAGAGCATCAACGGATTACTTAATATCGTCTGCGAGGTTATCACCTATTCTTTGAATTACAATGCACCAAAACGTTTGAAGAAAATCAGCTGGTGAATTTTATGTTTTTTATCGTTCTCTTCCTGGTCCTGCGTGGAAAAATACACATCCATACATTTTTTATCTTAATTTTGGTAAAAAAACATAATAATCCAGATATTCTGACCGTGTTCTGTGTTCGTCCATCGTACCATCGTCCGTCTTGTAGAATCACGGTGGCGCCACCTAGCTGAATTTAATTTTGCTACTTATTCGATTGTGCCCACGGGAATAATACGTTTTTTCGCTGAAAAAAGTAGCCTATGTCACTCTACAGCCACCGAACTATCCCCATACAAAAATCATGCCATGCCGACGCTCTGTTGCGACATGAAAGAAGGACAAACTTGTGCAACATATTCGATTTTCCCACGGGAAGGAGATGTTTTTCCGCGGAAAAAGTAGCCTATGTCACTCTACAGCCTCATTTCCGTGAGAAAATAGAATATGTTGCAAAAGTTTGTCAAGCGTCGGCATGGTTGCTGCCATGCCGACGCTCTGTTGTGACGTGAAAGAAGGACAAATAAACAAACAAACAGACCAACACACTTTCGCATTTATAATAATAGTATGGAAGTATGTATACCAAGGTATTACTTCCTTATATACGAGTAGATATTTAGAAGAACCAAAATATAGCTCCATTATTACACTTATGGTCTATGATGCAATATCTTATGTAATAATTAAATATTTTAGTTCCATATATTTTTACGCATTTTTGAAATTTCGTAATTTGAGGAACATACGTTTATAGACAGTGTTCTTGTTTCAACAAATTGTTATTCTATATAGTTTTGAGAGCATTGACTTTCTCGTTTGTCATTAGATTATCGCAAGTCGTTAGCTGTTGATCAAGTGGCCCCGGCTTCGAATTTCGGGTTAGGTCAAAATCAGCAATTGAGTTTTTCTGTTAAGAATCTCAGTAGCGACCTAGAAACAGGAAGGTGGCGATGTTTCATTCCAGTGTTTTAGAAAGTAAGTAATTTTATGGTCATGCGCCTGATCTCTGTCTAGTTATGTCAGGTTTTCTTGGAAATTTCTTTCGGTGAAATATACACGCTCTCCATTTTCTAAGTGCACAGCAAGGTGAATAACTGTTGGGTACCTTTCGTGTAAAGGGAAGCCAAGGAGACGCCACGCTGCCTCGTTACTGCTGACATAACGCCCTGCTTGAAAGGTCTGTACTTCATTAACGGGATTTGACTTCACCTTCACTCCTGAGATTAAATATTGCTTGGTCGTTTCCGTTATTTATGTACTTATAGTTGCTCTTTAAGCCATATTAGAATGTGGGCATGCGGTAATCCTCTTTTTTGCCATTCAATTCAATACATGAAGCACTGCACCTCACCGAAAATGTTTACACTTATGGTCTATGATGCAATATCTTATGTAATAATTAAATATTTTAGTTCCATATATTTTTACGCATTTTTGAAATTTCGCAATTTGAGGAACATACGTTTATAGACAGTGTTCTTGTTACAACAAATTGTTATTCTATATAGTTTTGAGAGCGTTGACTTCGTTTGTCATTAGATTATCGCAAGTCGTTAGCTGTTGATCAAGTGGCCCCGGCTTCGAATTTCGGGTTAGGTCAACATCAGCAATTGAGTTTTCTGTTAATAATCTCAGTAGCGACCTAGAAACAGGAAGGTGGCGATGTTTCATTCCAGTGTTTTAGAAAGTAAGTAATTTTATGGTCATGCGCCTGATCTCTGTCTAGTTATGTCAGGTTTCTGTCCCTTTGGTATATGGGAGCAAGGGGATTGAAGGATCCACACACACTTTTGTACTATAACTCTGTACTGTACTGAGAGTCTCCGTTTAGACTGGCTGCCGCAACTGAAATTCGGTCTGTAGATCAGGATTATCATAATGGAATTTCTTTCACATCAGCTTCGTTTCTATTTGTATAAGCTATGTGGTCAATCTACAATTGGATTACAAATATTCAAGACTATGTTGGTTACCCAAGTTCTGCTATAAAATATTGCATTGTGAATTCTATTTACAGAAACACTCCAAAATAACATCTTCAACAACAAGACTATTGCAAGTAAAGTATTAAAATATAAATCCGGGTAGATTTTCAAGCTTTTTTTTTTAAATTTATCTTACTTGGGTAATAGTTTATTTTTAACAAATTACTGTCTGACTTCTTTCATCCTTACACGTAATGTTTTCCTTTCTTGCCATTATATTACAGAAAATACTAAGTGAAAGATAAAATATTATTAAAAGTAAGGTCTGGTTTTTCTTTTTTTGTTCAACTGGCTCACAGCCACACACGAACGTACATACGACACACAGCACCCTTAACAGAGCGAGTGCCACATCAGACACAGGTTTAGACCAATAAGGGTATCTACCTGCGCGCGCACACAAAATGCGGCTAAGTGGATATCTGCATCATCAATATCAATGTTATTTTAAAATATAAGAAACAGTCCACTGCAAACAAATAATACATAACAATTAATAGAATTAGGCGTTACTTTGCGGAAATTCATTATATTAAAATTGTTAAGAATTAATTAGCACACATCCACTCAATAAAAAAATTATGTGTCTTAACTTGTTTGAAGAGCAACACTCTCTCTCAATTGCGTCCACAAATCCCGTCACCACTAATCCTAGCACCACTACTCCCGACACCACTACACTAGGAAAAACACACCATCAACGATAATATGACACGTATTTCACTTCTACACGAGGTATACTCAGGTGAAGTAGACTCTGCGGTGGCTTTCAACGTTCCCGAAATTTGACTAGTTTGTGGTTGATAGCATGTTTTATAGCATGACACGGTCCCTTGCTACTTTAGTGGGAAGCGGTTGCGTCAGCAAGTTGTAAAACTAGCAGCTGTTTTGGCTCGCCACTCACTTATCGGTCAGCCACCGCAGAGTCTATATCCTGAGGATGGCTCGTGTAGAGGCAAAAGACGTGTCGTATTATCTTCGATGGTGTGTCTTTCCTAGTGTAGTGGTGTTGGGATTAATGGTGTTGGAGTAGTGGTGTTGGGAGTAGTGGTGTAGGGAGTAGTGGTGTTGGGAGTAGTGGTGGTGGGAATAGTGGTGTTGGGAGTAGTTGTGTCGGGAGTAGTGGTGTTGGGATTAGTGGTGACGGGATTAGTGCATTGAGCGAGGGCAGGAGGTGCTCTTCAAACTAGGTAAGACATATCATTTTATTTTATTTTATTAAGCGTGTGTGTGCGAATTAATTCTTAACAACTTTAATTAAATCAATAACACAAACGTTCTCATTAAAACTCTTCTCTTTATTAACTGAAATTTTTTATTAGATTTAGAACACAAAAAAAACAAAAAACACTGGCAGAGATTTTTGTTATATTAACAATGTGAACATTTTAAACGATTTATTAATGTCACCGAATAAATTGTAAGTATAAGTAAATTTTAATTATCATGATTTTAATACAGCCATAAGTTGTACATACTCATAAAGTTAAATATATTAAATGAATTTTAATGGACCTATGAAAAAAAAGATATTTGCAAAACATTTTCATAGATTACCAGCGTGAATAAATTTAATGCTTCTGTGTTTCGTACGGTGAGTGTAAATAATCGGATACCCTTTTTTCTGGTAACGAGGCATATTTTGATTCTTGAACGAAGTTAGATGTAGGTGTCTATGATATAAGGAATCCATATACCATCAGATGGACTGTGTGCTTGTTTGTCACACTTATTCTATAAAAACACATACGCGAGCAAATCGGGTTCAATCCCCGTCGGCACCAATGAAATTGTTAATTGCAATTTTAAGTGCTGATTTAAAACGTGCTTGGCGGTGAAGGAAAACATCGTGAGGAAACATCGTGAGGAAACCTGGATGTCAGAGAAATAAGAAAAAAAAATACGACATGTGAAGTTCGCCAACACGCATTGGGGCAGCGCGGTGGATACTTCCTTGCCCCTAAAACCCTCTCAGAAATGAGAGGAGGCCTGTGCTCAGCAGTGGACGTATATAGGCTGTAACTTTACTTTTTTTTACTTTTATATTTTATGGACCAGGAGATTAATTTGGACAATACGTGTAATCGAAGTCGAAGTTAAAACATTTTATTTAGTTTAGGTTTGTTGAAAGCTTTTATGGAAGTTATAATTTATATTGGTTCACAAAAATAAAATATTTAGAGCAAAACCTGCAAGAAACTCCGCAGCGCTTTTTAAACCATGTTACAATTAATTACGTTAATATCACAGAATACCAGCGTGAAATAGTAGCTTAATGCTCCTGTGTTTCGTATGGTGAGTGTAGAGAACCGGAGACCCTTTTTACTGGAAACCAGGCATTCCATCTTAGTCCTCACGGGTGACAACTCATCTGCATTTTGATTCATAATCGAAGATAGATGCAGATGTCTATGGGCCTCAGCAACCGCTTACCATCACGAGGACTGTGTGCTTGTTTGTCACCCTATCTTATAAAAAATATTAATAAAATATACCTCCCACCCCTGGTCACAGTACACAATGAGACCTTCTCTTATTTTTGAGAGCGTTTTTGGTTCTTAAAAAGTGTATTACTGGCTGTTCTTATGTGTGTTGGCGGAATTCACGTGTCTTCGAGATATATTTTCTTAAGTTTTGTGACATACAGGTTTCCTTACGATAATTTAAACTATTGTAGCTATACCACTAAACGAAACTGGTTTCTAAGATATAGTTTTTACAACTAGTTTAGAAGTCGGGGTTCAATTTAATGTAAAAAAAATGTGCTAAATAAAGAATTTATTTTTTTACATACATAAACATACTTACTCACGCCCACCCAAGTAGGCAAGACTACAGACTTCCAGGCACGATCCTGACACACCCGTACACCTACGCATACATGTTCTTCGGTTAAGGGTACTCCTAATTTGGTCCGTTTTCAATAAATCGCCAATTTGGTCGATGAATTTTCACCTAGGATGTCCCTTTCCGATTCACTTCTGCAACATAAATTTTCTTTGTCACTCTTTCCTCATTCATTCTTTCCACATGACCAAACCACCGAAGCATTCCTTTCTTAATCCTGGTCACAACATCATCTTGCAAACCACACTCTTTATTTTGCAAATTTTATTTTGCAAACCACACTTTTTATTTTATTTATTTTCTTTGGCGCCGAGCACGTGGTAAAAGAGAACCTAAAGTTACAACTAGCAATTTCTTTTGGTGCCGGCAGGGATCGGGCCCAGGTTACTTGCATACTGTGAAATTTTACAACGAGCGCTTAGCTACTGAGCTCCGTGAGGTTCACTAAAAGCTTTGATTAAATCATATATAAAACATTTTATATGTAAATTAATATATTTACTGATTTTCAAAGTAATCTACATTAAATTTTCAGAATGTTTTCATTCGTTCTTACTATATTAGCATAAACTGTCTTTTGCTCATCAATTAAGATCGTGAAGACTTAAAAAGCAATCATAGATTTGTTCACGCTTCTAGCCTACCATAATTTGATTAGCCTTCTTCTTCTTCTAGCCTACCATAGTCAGCTCTCTGATTCTAATAATAGCAAAGATTGCAGAAATGAATTTCGAAGCTAGTTATTTAATATGTCCGCCACACTAGAGCTAGGAATGTATATAAATTTGGAAAATTACGATCAAATTTTCGAAATATAAATTGTCACCCATCATCTTAACTAATTGCAGCAAATTAGACAGTATAAAATATAATAATTTTGGCTAAGCGTTTACTGCGAAACATTCAGAAATAATATGTAGTAATTGGTGGGACCGTGACAGTGTAGTATATATATATATATATATATATATATATATATATATATATATATATATATATATATATATATATATATATCAGCAGTGTATGTATATATAATAAACATTGAAAATTATAATGATATTAACGATAAATAACAGTTATAATTATGTTATAGTATAACTATAATAAAATATAATAAAAATAAAAATAATATAATTGTTATCCACTAGAAATGGAGTGTGAACCTGGTAAGACATGCAGGAGGTCGATGGATTCAGGTGGCTCAGGACCGTGCTTTTTGACATACCTTGGGGCAGGCAGTGGACTTGTGAAGGGCTGTAATGGTGATGATGATAGAACTATTCAGCAAGGAAACGCAGCCAGCGTTCTTGGCACGATACCACGGGGAGTACCAGGAAGAGAACTTTATGTCAATTAAAATTTTTAGTTTTTCTTTAATATAGTTTTTTTTTTAAATATTGTATCTAATGATTATTAATTGTAAATAAATCTATATTGAATAAAAAATAGACATTAAAAATTATAATATAATTGGGAAATTGGTCAAAAATTGTATAAGTTATTGAGCGTATTCATGAAAAGTAGTAGCGTGTTCTTGTGTAGATGGAGCGTGTTCGTGTAGAGATTGCTTATATAAGGGAATTGCCGGAGATGCATACCCAAGGGTGTACTCGTATATATGGGGTGGTCGGGGGAGTGACTGTTACAGTACTGATTTCTTATATTTACGCGAACACTACACATTTAAATAATACTAGTTTTTACGGATTTTATCGCGTATATTTAACTATAAATACCCGACGTTTCGAGCGCTTTACAGCACCCATGGTCACGGGGGCGACTGAGATGTTCAACGTCCAGGTGTCATAGTTAACAGCAGCGGTTACCATAGATTAAAATTTAACTTTTGTTCCGATCTACACAGTATGAACGTATGGTATCAAGATACCATAAGTTCATACTGTATTGCAGTTGTATGCTTGGGTTGGGATTTAAATTTATTTATTATAGGATCCCAAGCAGATGTATCACCCAGCCATCTTCTCTACTGAAATTAGGATGTTTTTTGATTTCAATAGCCTCGCGAATCAATTTTGGAAGGAATCGGTGTTCTTTAGCGAGGATTTGTGGTCTATCAAATAAGATGTAGTGACGGGGGGAGATCCTGTACGTGTTCACAGACTGCAGAATTCCCGGAGCGTCGATTCTTCACATCAGCTATATGTTCTTTAACGCGGGTTTTAATTGTATTTGAGTTTGTTCTATGTAGTAGACCACATTCATAATCAAGCTTGTACACTCCTGCATCTTGCAGAGGGACGTTACAGATCCCTCGTGCTCTCTGAAACAAAGATTTACCTACGGTAGCTAACTGTATTTATAGTTAAATATACGCGATAAAATCCGTAAAAACTAGTATTATTTAAATGCGCCAGTACTGTTGCACAATGTATAGTCCTATATTGGGGACTTATGCTGGTAAAGTCTATGATACAAAAGCATTATTATAGTAAGTCTCTAGTCTAGTCGTTGGGGAAAAAAGTGGCAGCATCGTACCGGTAGGCAAAGTGTAAGGCGACCCACCCACTAGATGGAGTGACAACCTGGTAAGACACGCAGGAAGTCGATGCATGCAGGTGGCTCAGGACCGTGCTTTGTGGCATTACTTGGGGGAGGCCTATGTTCAGCAGTGGACTTGTAAAGGGCTGTAATGACGATGAATGATGAAGTAAGTCTCTATGATGCATAATCTTTACAATAGTAGAGTTTTGGGTTGAAGTCGCATATATTAAAGACACATAATAGTAAAGTCTATGATAAAAACATTATTCTAGGTGGATTGAAAAGTACTCGGCCTAACACAGATCCATTCAATTCTAAAAATCAAATTTACCCACATTATTTAGTTCAGTTCAGACTAGTTCATTGTGTGAAGTTCGAAACGTGTGCGATAATAAGTTGTGATTTTATAAATTTATTAAAAAAGTAATCTGACATAATTTCCGCGAATGGAGCAAATCGAGCAGCGTGCCGTCATTAAGTACCTCCATAAGAAGGGGCTATCATCAAAAGCCATCCATGATGACATGGTCAGTACATTAGGCGATTGTGCTCTGTCATATTCATCCGTCAAAAAATGGATAGCAGAATTTAAGCGTGGTAGAGAGAGTGTGAAAGATGAACCCCGCTCTGGAAGGCCTTCGACGTCAACTACTGACGAAAATATTAAAAAAGTACTTGATTTAATAATGGGAGACCACAGATTAAAAATTAGAGAGATAGCCGAGATTATAGGCATCTCTTACGAACGAACTCAAAACATCATTGTCAACGAGTTGGGTTTCCACAAGGTGTCTGCGAGGTGGGTTCCGCGACTGCTTTCAGTTGAACAAAAAAGGACGTGATTGACTATTTCACGCGACTGTTTGGAGTTATTTGAAGCCGATGCAGATGATATTTTGAATCGTTTTGTTACTATGGGCGAAACATGGGTTGCACACCGGAAACACACCGGAAACAAAACAACAATCAAAACAGTGGAAAAGACCTGGTTCACCACGCCCTAAAAAGGCTAAGTCGATTTTGTCGGCAAATAAGGTGATGGCTTCAGTATTCTGGGACTCGAAAGGTGTGATTATGATTGATTATCTTGAAAGGGGTCAGACTATAAACTCTGATTACTACTGCACCTTACTACGTCGTTTACGAGAGGAAATAAAAGAAAAACGTCGAGGAATGCTCAGAAGAAAAGTCCTGTTTCATGAAGATAACGCCCGTGTTCACACGTCAGTACAGTCAATGGCTGAAATTCACAACTGTGGCTTTGAACTGTTACCGCATCCGCCGTATTCACCTGATCTGGCACCATCAGACTTCTTTCTGTTCCCTAACCTAAAAAAGCACTTGGGAGGTCAAAGATTTTCGACAAACGACGAGGTCAAAGCAGCTGCAGACGCATGTTTTGACTCTAAGGAAGAATCATTTTTTTTCAACGGTCTATATGCTTGGAAGGGGAGGTGGCAAAAGTGTATTGAACTTGATGGTGATTATGTAGAAAAATAAAAATATAACTGATTTTGTATGTGTTTATTTTCTTGGTTAGGCCGAGTACTTTTCAATCCACCCTCGTAAGCCTCTATGCTGCATTACACAAACCTTTTCTGACGGCAAATTATTTCTATTATCCTAACTACAACTGTCTGTCTTTCGGCTATATCTGCTATTATATTGGTTGGTGGTGCATATGTTTCGACCTCGTACGGGTGGTAGCTTATAAATAAATAAATAAAATAAATAAATAAATAATGGTATGAGGAGAATCTCAAGGTCGCGCAACGTCGGAACCCATTCATTTGAGGTGATTGGTAGACTCAAAACACACTCTGCGGCTGATTGTGCAATCAGTGATGATGATATACATTTATATCACGTCTACAGGAGCGGCCGTATTCCTACGAGTAAACCTTTAAAACGTTAATTGGGAAGCGTCAATTTACGTCACGTTAATTTTATATTTGATATACCGCCACTTTATGCAATATAAAATATATAGTTATAGATATAGATAGAAAAGGAGGAATATTAGGGGGGAGGGGAGGGGAGAGCGTTATACTACCATCACCGTTATCTCTGAAGTTACAGCACAATCCAACGTCTGACCAATTGCCATCGCTTGCTGACATTGAAAATTTTATGGGTTGTTTGCGGCGTGAACGTAATAAGACGTCATGTCCTAATCACATCCAAATTAATTATAGTAATGTACCAACGATATTAAGCTGAATTTTTATATGGCTTTATAATGTGAACGCTTGTAACTATGCAAATCTTCTCGGCTATGTAAGAAGCCAAAAATTAGTAATAGATTTTTACGGGTTTATGATGAGAAATACAAAAATATTATTTCGTAATAACTGCACTTAATAATAATTTTCGGAGGGAATAACAAAGTATATTTTTGTTTATCATGTACTCGTAATATGAGTGAATGTAATGATAATTAAAAATTATTTAATTTTATTATTTATAAGAAAGTAAAATAAATTTACAGCCTCATTTATTTACGTCTCACTGCTGAATATAGTTCTCATCTCATTTCTGATAGGCTTTTAGACTGCCCCAATGCGTTTTGGTAGATTTCGCATATCTTTAAAATATATTTTTATTTCTAAGATTTCACACAGGTTTCTTCAAGATTTTTTTTCACCGCAATTTGTAATTACATTCGTTGTGAACAAAAACGTCTTTTAACCAGTATTTTATTGTAAGCTTTAGCAACTTCTAAAATATATGAAACTAAATTATAATTCCTTCACATGCCAAAAGTATAGAACTTTTTTTCAAATAATTGACCATATTTTTTTGTTATTTAGCGACTTTTCCTTATAGTTCAGGAGGAATCGGCACATGAGTACCAAAAACTATTCCACCTCAATTTTTATGTGATTCTCTTCAAATTGTCTTACTGATGATACAAATGCATGTTGCCATAAGGCAACTGTGTGGCATATTGTTTAAATTGATTTTTTTTTCAATTGCAAGGAATTGCTATTTTCAGACGGGCAATTTTTGAAATATTTTATGATGAAATAACAATAAAAGAGTTATAAAATTTGAAAATAACAATTCCTTGCAATTGAAAAAAAATCGACGCCCCATGGCAACATTCATTTATATCATCAATAGGATAATTTGAATAGAATCGCATAAAAAAATTGAAGTGAAATAGCTTTCGGTACTCATGCGCCGATTCCTCCTAGACTATAATATTTCATTTTTTATGGTAAACATACTTTTCTGTAAATTGAGATTGTTTTGATAATACACCTTGAGTTTCAAAGTATACCTACCTACTAACAACTGATATCGTTCCTCTTCTTTTACTTTGAAGAAGTATGCGACAAGAGCTACTCAACTACGAAATCTAGAAGTTGACCTTCACATATTCCGAAATATTTTCAACATAGCATAATATAGTTTTTTCACACAGAGCAAGAGGAGATATTGATACTTTTGATCTGTACATTTTTATTGAAGACAAGGTAAAGAATATAAGACTTTAACGTAAATCATGTAAATCCGCATTAGACTATCATACGGGCAATAATCCCTAGTATTGTGATATTATCATTGACGTAGATAATTTATATAGTTAATCAGATAGTAAATTTTTTTTTACAAATAATGATGTCTTTCAGACCGAATTTCGGTCAAGGTGGCCAGTCTCAATGGAGGCTAGCCAACTGCGCAGGGCAGGATTATAATGTCCAAGTGTACGCGCTGACACAAGTACACTCGCTTTCCCCTCATCCTCATAGTACGATGGAACGGCAAACCGACACGACCTATGAACTTAACTTAGAATTATGAAACATGATTTCTAACTGTAATTTTTAGGTATAATCGTGACACAATGGGTGCGTTTGGCAGAAAAAAGCGCTAGCAAGCGCTTGTAAGCAAAATGGCGAAACTAAACAGTTTTCAGCTAGGACACGTTTGCTAACTTCAGTACACACGCTGACACAATCCGCCATTTTGCTTATTTAATTTGTTTGTTTGAAGTAGAGTTTATAAGTTGTTTTTTGCAATATTAGTTTTAAGTAATATAATGACATGAATAGACATATACATGTTATTAAAACTTCATGATTGGTAAGTTTTATTATGAATACTTCACAAACATATATTTAAATTATGTTAGGTTCCCCGGTTAAAACTAATTATATACAATTTGACAGCATTTACCGCTTACGATCACCATTTTGCTTACAAGCGCTTGCTAGCGCTTTTTTTCTGCCAAACGCACCCAATAATGAAACATTTGTGGATAAAAACAATAAATGTCTTATTTAACTTTACTACTTTACTTGGCTAATGGATTTACCGTGTAGTGGCAGTGTAAGAATAAACACTATCTTGTATCGCCCCGTGAGAATTATAAGAGGCGATAGAGGAGGAAAACAGGAGATAGACAGCAGCATATTATTATTATCAATTGGAAAATAAAAGAAGCTGTGTTTGCTTACGCGCCTACCAAACGTGGTAATTATGGTAAATATGAAGCATTCTAAGACTAAATTACTACAAGTGTCAATGAATTTACATGCGATTGTTATATTTCTAGAGCATTTTCTACTTCTACTAGAAGAAGTAGCCTAAAAGATGTAAGCATTCATAAAATTAGCAATTCTGATTATTTCAGTTACTTATCTTAATGAACATTTAAGATTTGGTGGGCCTACCTAAGGTTCCGATTTTGTGGATTCTATAGTTTGATGCGATGGATCGTTTTACGAATGAAACCATTTGCATTAAAAATCACGTTTACTTGATATAGAACAGTTGAAAAACTTCGAAAGCGATTACAAAACGAAACAAGATCGTATCGATCTATTTTCGTTGAATTTTAATTTGAGATCATAGATATAAATTGAGCTCTTACAGGAATTTATGATCTAAATAATTATTAAACCCAGTTGCAGAATAATGTACTCCTGTGGTATTTCTAACATCATGTGCGGCTGACTTAATTATATTAACTAGATTTTGTTATATACATAAAACTGATTTTAATTGTACTGATCTTTATTATAATATATAATTCAGCATTTATTCTGAAATCGAAATTTATTGTAATAAAAAAAAACTATTTTATGGAATATTTCTTTCGAAATTTTAAAATCAATTAAATTTTCATATAGAGTTTGAACGTAGAGGCAGTTCTCATACAGTGAAAGCACTGTGCTGATTGGCTTAAAAATTTCAAATATAAATAATCTCACCTCAAGTGAGAGAATTCAAATATAAGAAATCACAAAATATTTAATAAGTTTTTATCTACATTGCATCCAGAGTCTAATCATGTGTTGTATTATTTAAATCAATTAAAAATAAATTTATTTGATGTCATTGACGAAGATGCTAATTATTTTCATTTAATACAAGCACTAGAAATGCACAAATGTTTTAAAAGTTTATCAAAAGAAAATGTTAGTTCAGAAGTTATTTGCTCATTTTGAAAATATTTAAAAAGAGATACAGTGATACAGTTCATTCATTGAATACCTTCTAATACCACGCCCAACAAGTAATTCAAAAATTTTAATGAAAATGTGTGCCCAACGAAATCTTTTTTTTTTAAGTTTTTTTTTAATGTCAATGAGTTGACTTTGTTTCGATACTATTGTCAATTTGTTTCGAATGATTTCTCAGATAATGAATAGCAGTAGCTAAATATGGAATCTAAAGAAGAAGAAAGCATCACTTTTTGAATTAGAAAGTTATTTTTTAAGTTAGAAGTAGAAACATATCAACGACCAGCTTGAAAGTATGTCTGCGAAAAATATCTCTGTAAAAAATTGGTCTTGATTTTTTTTGCATAATAATATACATATTGTTGCAAGCCATAATTAATGTCAGTAGCGCCATCTAGTATCGAGTAGCAGTACTAGGAGAACTTTCTAGAAAATTCCACGCTAGAACTATCCCACTAGCGCCAACTAGTATCGAGTGGAAGAACTAGAAGGGAACTTTCTACACTTAGTCAGTTGGGACTGGTATGTATGTGGTATGTGCTCGAACATTCTAGATTTTTCAGAGGAAACGGCCTTTATAAGGCCAGTAAAAAGCGTGACCGAGGCAGTATTGAATTGGCAATGAAGCGAATACATCGAAGCAATATAACTGCGAATTGTGTTTTATTATTAGTGTGTTTCAAGTAGTAATTGGTAACAAAAGTGTCAATTTTGGTAACTCAATCGGCATTTATTACTGACACAAACCCTAATCTCGTAACAACTGGTATCAGAAGTAGGATAAAATCATGGCAATTTTACCCAAGGACGATACGGAGGGTGTCCGTACCCGAAGTCAACACCAGCAGGAGACGGTCCAGAGGTAATTTGGTGGTGCCACCGGCCACGGAGGCCAGCTCGTCAGCAGCTTCTACATCTGCAGCACCTGACTTAGGTACTCTGATGATGATGTTGCAGGAACAGGCCCGTCGGTTGGAAGATCAGCAGTTGGAACAAGCTCGCTGATAGGAGGACCAGGCCCGTCTGTTGGAAGAGCAGCTGCAGCGCGGAAAAGAGGATCAGGCCCGTCGGTTGAAAGAGCATCAGGAAGAAAAGGCCCGTCGTTTGGAAAAACAGCTCAAATGCGATAAGGAAGAGCAAATGCTCCTCATGAAGGACCTTTAAGCTAACTTCAGGAAAGAGATAAGGGAGGTGAAGGAAAGGGTTGTTCAATACGACTACCGCCTGTCAGAAGCTGAAACCCGAATCGACCAAGTGAACAACGTGATAATTGACATGAATAAAATGCTGGACGACCTCAAACTTAGGGATAAGTTACAGCTCCCGTAGTAGCTACAACACCTTCGCTATATGGATTCAAAGTGCCACCGTTCGACGGGACTTCTTCATGGTCGACCTACAAAATCCAATTAGAGGCTGTCATGAAAAACAAGGACAAGGCTGATTCGAGGCAAGTCAGTCACTTGAAGTCTTGGAGGTGAGATATGACGACGCTCACCTGGAAGACGTCTTTCGTGGGCAGCTTAAAGATTGCGTGGAACGCAACAACGAAAAACTGCAGCTGCGGGCCCTTGAGGTGGAGAATCTCGTTCGAAAAGCATACTGGTTTCTACCTAGGCTCATAGAATGGATCCTCGTGCAGACAATTGTTGACGGCATCCGTGACCTTGAAGTCACAACTTGTGTTAGGCTCGGGTACCACGATACGCTTAAGGACGCCTTGACCCATGCATTGGAGGTGGAAGCCGTGCGGCAGGATCATCGTTCCCATCGCGTCAGGGACGTTGCAGCAACTACAGTTTGCGACCGCAATAAAGGATACCCTACCTTCCTTACACCTAAGGCTAGGTGCCATGGCTGTGGGGAAAAGGGCCATCTACGATCCAGCTCCCCTAAGCGAACTGTATAAAGGAAGGTGATCGATCTCGAAAGGGTAGTGCGGCTAACAGCACTGCCACAGCGCAGAACAGTAAGCCAGGACTGCAGAGCGAGCTCTGGCTGATGGTAAAAGAACCCCAAGGATCTCGATCTCACAAACCCATAATGGAAACAGCCTAATCATCAAGGGCGAGGTCAACGGAATGCCATGTAAACTAACCACAGACAATGGAGCCTCTCGAACACTTGTAAGTTTCCAACTTATAAGTCAGTTCCGTGGGGACTCTACGTACAACAAGAACGCATTAATTGGGTAACAGCCACCGGTCAGCCCATACCCGTCCGTGGAGAGAAGGAGATGGAGTTGTTGTTAGGCAACATGATCTACCTGTATAATGTCATCGTGGCTGATATAATAGACGACTGCATTCTGGGCCTAGACTTCATGAGGAAGAATTTTTGTGGGATCGACGTGAAGCAACATGTTTTGAAATGTGGACAGGAGGAACTTTTTGTCGAAGGGGCGTTACCAGAGAATTTTTACAGCCTTAAGAAGATTTTTCTTTCGCCGAAATCGGGAACGATTGTACCGATTAGTCTTCCTCGGAATCCTGGGCAAGCTCATCGTTGTGTACTCGTGGAAAGAGTAGACAATGACCTTCCATGGAAAGTGGCTCGAACCTTGGTCAAAACCACTGACATCTCGGGACAACGTGTGCTGAACCTTTTTAATCAGGATCAGATTATAGAAAAAGACACACTGGTTGGTACTTGTAGGGAAGTGGATTAGTTGCGTCGGTGCCAATATCTATTAAGTAAGACTCCCAGCAAGAATGCACTAACTAGAGTGAGTACACTTTTAGACGACTGTCGTAGCGTTCTCTCCCCGAATGAAATGGTCAAGGCGAAGAAGTTGTTACTCAAGTACGCCGATGTTTTCTCGTCGAACGTTGCTATCATAGGGAAGACTGGCTTAGTTAAACACAAAATAAACACAGGAGAAAAATTGCCTATCCGTCAGTGGCCAAGAAGACCGTTGGTAACACGAGAAAAGGAAGGGGAAAACATGATTAAGGAAATGGTGAACATCCTTCACCATTCCCTTAATCATGTTTTCATTCTGTGTCATTGAACCTTCATCTAGTCTTTGGTGTTCACGTGTGGTGCTGGTAAAGAAGGAGGACGGCACCATGCGGTTTTGTGTTGACTACCGCCGTCTGAACGACGTTACGAAGAAGGACAGCTATCCCTTGGATAAGCTTCATTTTCGACAGGGAAGGGTCTGTGGATTTTTTTAATTTAAAGTTATGCCGTTTTGATTGTGCGATGCTCCGGCAAAGTTTGAAAGGTGATGGGATGATGGAACTTGTACTTACTGGGCTAATTGGCGGTGCCTGTCTGGTCTACTTGGATGACATTGTCATCGTAGTCCGTACGTTTGAGAAACACCTTCAAAACCTGCAACGCGTGCTTATGAAGATCCAAAGTGCCAACTTCAAGTTGAGTTGGAAGAAATGTTCACTATTCAAACGGCAATTTAGTTTGGGGTATGTAGTGTCGGAAGAAGGTATCCGCACGGATACTGAGAAAAGTGCCGCTGTCAAGAATTGGTCGGTGCCAAAAGACAAGACGTAATTTAGAGCATTTTTGGATTTGTGCTCCTATTATCGGCGATTTGTGAAGAAGTTTGCAGATAAGACAAACCTCTTCACAAGCTAATCGAGTGATATAGGACTCGGCGGTGTGTTGTCTCAACGGAATGGTTATCAAGAGGTTGTGATAGTGTTGCGCGCCATAATTAATGGCTAGTAAATGCTACTAGCGCAATATAGTATTGAGTAGCAGAACTAGGAGAGCTTTCTAGATAATGCCATGCTTGAACTTTCCAACTAGCGCCATCTACTATCAAATGGCAGAACTAGGAGAGATTTTCTACTCTTAGTTGGTTAGGGCCGATATGTGCTCAACCATTCTAGATGTTTCATTGGAAAAGGTCTATATAAGACCAGCGAAAATGCCGACCGAGGCAGTATTCAATTGGCAAGTTAAGCAATTACTTCGAAGCGATATAGTTGCGAACTAAGTGTTAAGTGTGATGAATAATTATTAGTGTGTTTTATGTTGTAATAGGTAATTAAAATGTCAATTTTCGTAACTTAATAGGCCGTTTTAACTGTCATGAACCCTAAGCTCGTAACAACATATTATAATATATTGTACCAATATCGCATGTTCCCACAAAGTCATGCTTTTAGATAGTTATTCCTTCCTAGCATGCCATCCTAATCCACAAAAGTGAAAACTCATGTGTAGCCTTTTTGTTTGCAGTTGGTTACATATGTCCATAGACTAGAGTAGCTTTTAGTAGTAGCACTTACCATCAAGTGAACTGTATGTCGCTTCTACTACCGAAAAATAAATCTAGAATCAAGTAGTCAGTTTAAAAATATTTGTGAAACACTATTTGAATGAGTGGTTTAATCTATATAAAATTTATGACACGTATATACTTATCTTAAATTATTATGCTATCTTAAATTATTATGCTTAAATGAAAAGTGTATAGATGTAAGTAGTTTTATCGATAAAATGATAAACGAACATGTAGATTTATACATGAATAATAATATTACAACAAAGTCATCCGTGTGACAATGTGCTGTTTGTAATATTTTAATAGTTTTATATTAAAAGATATAAGTTGTATATTGAAAAAAGAAAATGAATACTAGTGATAATCAAGATCATACAATTGAATTTACGGAAAAAGATCCTCTAAATGAAAATTTTGAAAAACCCAAACCAGTAGAAAAAAAGACAGTTAAAGAGACGCTTTTGTATATTTTTAACAATGTGACTGTAGAACCAACAATGTTCCTTTTTGTGTCACCAGCTCTTTTAACTATATTGACGTCACAGAACTTCGGTCTTGAAAAAGCTTGTCGCGTTAATCTTAACTTTACAACAGAAATATGTGATTCTCTACGAGCGCAAAATATAGAAAGCCAAAATGAATTTGAAAGGGACACACAAAAATTATTTACATACTTTATGGCTTGGAAGACTTACTTGTCTTCAGCTATTCCTTGTGCTTTAGCTCTTTTTATAGGGTCATGGTCTGATAAAACTGGGCGTAGAAAAGTTTTTATACTCATACCTATTGCAGGACAAATTCTTGTTTGCATCAATGGTTTGTTGAATACATACTTTTTTTGCGAGCTCCGTCTGGAACATTTTGTGTTAATTGAAGGACTTTTAGAAGGCTTTACGGGTGGTTGGTGTATTAGTTTTGTGGCGATCTATTCATATATTAGTGCTATCACAACAACTGAAACGAGAACGTTTCGTATGGGGTTAGTAAATTTCAGTTTCTCAGTAGCGTTTCCAGTAGGAATGAGCCTTAGTGGAATATTCCTTAAAAATTATGGATTTTATGGTTGTTATGGACTATCATGTGGTCTGCACGCTGCAAACTTTATCTACAATTTCATTTATTTAAAGGATACTGCAAAAAGTGAGGATCAGAGACAGGTAATCTGAGTGAACATTTTATATTATAAAACAGATATTTAATAGGTAGCAGGGGCGTTCAATAAAAGTGTGAAGAAGTATGTAACAGGTGCAGTGCAGGTGTAGTGGAAGTGCAATGTATAAACAAGCCATATTATCCCAATCGTGTCTTAAAAGGCAATTGAGGGAAACTGAAACAGGAGATATGCGGCAGCATGTTACCGATAACAATTAAAAATAACAGAAAACTGGTGCAACCAACTTACCTGCCAAGCGTGGTAATTATGAGGAATCATTGTATTTTTATAATTAGGTTTGTTTTTTTGTTTTTTTTTATAGCATTGGGCATCAAACGAGCACACAGTCCACCTGGTGGTAAGTGTATGCTGTGCCCATAGACATCCACATTTATCTTCAATTAAGGATCAGAATACAAATGCGTTGTCACCCCCTGAGGACTAAGATGGGATGCCTGGATTCCAGTAAAAAAGGTTTCCCGTTCCTTACACTCATTATACGACACACAGCAGCATTACGCTGCCATTTTACGCTGGTATTCTGTGAGAGTGTGGTCCTACCCCGGTCAAGCAGACCCATTCGTGCTGCAACTATAATATAGCTGCAGCGTGGCTCTACCACGTAAAAAAAGTTTAAATATTTCTATCGCAACGGTATTCCTTTGAGTCACGGCATTATTTATTATTGGTGAAACAACACAATCTTTGCTACGTTGCCTCGCCATTTCTCGTGGATTTGGTTTTGTTTTTATTGTCCTGTACAAAAAGTAATTTTTTATACAACATAATGTTTAAGCTTAATCAGCCAGTATTTACTTTTTTAATTTCTAAAAACTTACTTCTACATTTTCATTTACTTTTGAACGCTCCTGCTTTCACATTATGTGTTTAAATTAAAAAGTTTAATACATGCATAAATATGAACTAGTATTAAAAATAGCTGTGTATCTTTGAGTGACTAAAACGTTAATTAGTTTCTCAAGGTCCAATTTTTATAAAAATCATTTGAAGAATAATTATATTTGTAAAATATTGTTGCATGAATAAGTCAACTAGCGCCATCTAGTGTCAGGAACGAGAGCGAGGGGAGCATTGAGAAAATGACATCACAAATCACTCAACTGACAGCGCCTAGTCGAAACTCGAACGCTCGGTACTTTGCCCGTGTTTACTTGAACATTCTGGATATTTCTTTGCTAATTTAAATATATAGGCGCTGCAAGATGCGATCGGGGCAGAGTGAACTCGGCGACACAAGCGAAGCTTCGGAGTGGAATTAAGTGAATTAGTGTGTTTAAATTATTAGTGTTTTAACTCTAATTGTGTAAAGTAAATTAAAGTGTTAATTTAGGTAATTTTATCGGCAATTTTTATTGTCACGAACCTCAAGCTCGTAACAATTGGTGTCAGAAGTGGGATAAAATCATGCCGATTTTACCTAAGGAGGAAACGGAGGGTGTCCGTACCCGAAATCAACGCCAGCAGGAGACGGACCAAAGAAGATTTGGTGGTGCAACGCCGCTGACGTCGGAGGGCCAGCCGCCGGCTGCAGGCCCGTCAGTAGCTCCTCCATCTGCAGCACCCGATTTAGGTGCTCTGATGGTGATGCTGCAGGAACAGGCTCGCCGACAGGAGGAACAGGTCCGTCGGTTGGAGGAGCAGCTGCGGGGTGGACAGGATGAACAGGCTCGTCAGCAGGCGGAACAGGTCCGTCAGTTGAAAGAGCAGCTGCAGAGCGGACAAGAGGAACAGGCCCGCCGACAGGAGGAACAGATGCTTCTCATGAAGGACCTTCACGCTACCTTCGGGAAAGAGATAAGGGAGGTGAAAGATAAGGTTGCTCAACATGAAAACCGCCTGTCGGAAGCTGAAACCCGAATTGACCTAGTGAACAATCGGGTTGACAACGTAATGGCTGACATGAGGAAATCACTTGACGAACTCAAACTTGGCGAGGGAACTTCAGTTCCCGTAGTAGCTACTACACCTTCGCTACGTGGGTTCAAGGTGCCACCATTCGACGGGACTTCTTCCTGGTCAGCCTACAAAATCCAGTTCGAGGCTGTTATGAAGGCGAACGGCTGGAATAAAAGTCAGGCCATGACTGCTCTCACACTAGGCCTGCGCGACCAGGCCTTAACAGTTCTGGAAGCTCTCGGTGAGGAAGTGACTTATGAGCAACTCCTTGAGGCATTGGAGGCGAGATATGGCGACGCTCACCTGGAACACGTCTTTCGTGCGCAGCTTAAAGATCGTGTGCAGCGCATCAACGAAAACCTGCAGCAGTGGGCTCTAGAGGTGGAGAAGCTGGTGCGAAAAGCTTACCGGTCTGTACCTGCGCTCATTAAAGGGAACCTGGTGCAGACATTTATCGACGGCATCCGTGACCTGGAAGTCAGAGCTGCTGTGAGGCTCGGGCACCACGAGACGCTTAAGGACGCCTTGGTTCATGCACTGGAGGTAGAAGCCGTGCGGCAGGATCATCGTTCCCATCGCGTCAGGGAGGTTGCAGCCGCTACAGTTCGCGACCGCAACAAAGGATACAGCCCAAGGTGCTATGGCTGTGGGGAAAAGGGCCATCTTCGATCCAGCTGCCCTAAACGAACCGTGGAAAGGAGAGTTGATCGATCTCGAGAGGGTAGTGCAGCTAACGGCACTGCCTGGCGGCGACAGGATCATCGTTCACCTCACGCTAGGGAGGTTACAGCAGTTACGGTTCGCGACCACAATAAAAGATACAGCCCTAGGTGCTATGGCTGTGGGGAAAGGGGCCATCTTCGGTCCAGCTGCCCTGAGCACACCCTACGAAGGGAAGGTGAACGGTCTCAGAAAGGAAGTGCGGCTAACAGCACCGCCCAGCAGCAGCAGGAATACGACTTTACTATCAGACACTGCAGCGGGAAATCTCATGGCAACGCAGATGCATTGTCAAGAAGACCTTGTCCTGAAGATTGCAAACATTGTACTAGGCAAGAGAGTAAGGAAGTGGTATCCGTGAGGATGCTCAGGGCAGACCACCTCAGCAACGAGTGGAAGGACAGCTTACTACATGCACAGCAGGAAGATCCGGACATCAAGCCGATTCTGGAATGGATAAAGGCCAGTGCTCCCAAGCCCAAGTGGAGTGACGTCTCAGCGATGAGTTCGACCACTAAAAGCTACTGGGCCCAGTGGGACAGCTTGCTGCTTCAGGATGGAGTTCTGTGTCGTAAATGGGAAAACGTTCGGGGAGACAGCTGTCATTTGCAAATGGTTGTCCCTAAAGTTAAAGTACCGGATGTTCTACAGCTGTACCATAATGATTGTTCAGGAGGCCATCTGGGAGTTAAACGAACTCTACTGAAGATCCGAGAACGGTTTTACTGGGTCCACTGTCGAAACGATGTCGAGGACTGGTGTCGCAAATGTACAAGTTGTGCGGCTGTAAAGGGACCTCAGACTCGTAGTAGAGGTGCATTGAAGTTGTACAATGTTGGTGCACCATGGGAGAGAATAGCCATTGACGTGGCGGGGCCGTTTCCGGAGAGTGAAAGCGGTAACAAGTATTTCATGGTTGTGATGGATTACTTCACTAAGTGGCCAGAAGTCTTCGCCATTCCAAATCAAGAAGCTTCAACAGTTGCAGATAAACTAGTTCATGAAGTCTTCTGTCGTTTTGGAGTACCTTTAGAGATTCACAGCGATCAAGGAAGGAATTTTGAGTCTCAAATATTCCAGGAAACTTGCCGAGTTATGGGTACTCATAAAACAAGAACGACTTCTTATCACCCGCAATCTGATGGAATGGTGGAACGATTTAATCAGACATTGGAGAGGTACCTAGCAAAAGTTGTAGACAATCGGCAACGAGATTGGGACAAGCACATACAACCGTTTTTGTTGTCATATCGAAGTTCTGTTCACGAAAGTACAGCAGTGACACCAGCTTTCGCAAACTTTGGAAGAGAATTACGGCTGCCTGCGGACCTGATCACCGGGATACCATCTGATGCCCCACGCAGTATAACCGATTATGCAAATGACTTGCGGAACAAAATGAATGACGTTTATGAGCACGTCAGACAATCGGGCCAGCAAATGTCTGAAAAGATGAAAACCCGGTATGACCGCAAAATGAACAACAAAGGGTTCGACGAAGGTTCACTTGTGTGGTTGCACAATCCAGTCCGCAGCAAAGGGAAATCTCCTAAGCTTCAAGCTAAATGGGACGGCCCGTACCGTATTGTAACCAGGATCAACGATGTGACCTACCGGATACAGAAAGGCGCAAGAGGGACTCCTAAGATCGTCCATGTGGATCGCTTGGCGCGTTATTATGGGACCGATAATGCTCGGGACGAGCATGTCTTAGGAGGGGGGCAGTGTTGCATGAATAAGTCAACTAGCGCCATCTAGTGTCAGGAACGAGAGCGAGGGGAGCATTGAGAAAATGACATCACAAATCACTCAACTGACAGCGCCTAGTCGAAACTCGAACGCTCGGTACTTTGCCCGTGTTTACTTGAACATTCTGGATATTTCTTTGCTAATTTAAATATATAGGCGCTGCAAGATGCGATCGGGGCAGAGTGAACTCGGCGACACAAGCGAAGCTTCGGAGTGGAATTAAGTGAATTAGTGTGTTTAAATTATTAGTGTTTTAACTCTAATTGTGTAAAGTAAATTAAAGTGTTAATTTAGGTAATTTTATCGGCAATTTTTATTGTCACGAACCTCAAGCTCGTAACAATATGAATTAAGAAAATTTGTGATTATTTCGACATCTGTGAAATATGATGGATCATTTTCACTGGACTTTTGTGATGATTTTCTTCATCATCAGACTATTAACGTCCAATGCTGGACACTTGCCTCTCCTATTATAGGGAATATTATCCGTAATTTTTACCTCGGCAAGCGGATGAACATCACACAAGGTCTTAGATCACAACACACAGCATAACATAAACACTCACACCTACCCAGAGGGTTAGGCAGAGACTATAGACTTCCATTTAAAACGATCCTGACATACTTCTATCGCTTCCTCCACATCAATATACATGCTCGTCGGTTAAGGGTACTCTTAATTTGGCCCATTTTTAATATATCCCCAATTTGGTCGACAAACTTTCGCCTGGGGCGTCCCTTTCCAACTCTTCTATTCACTTCTGTCACATATATTTGCTTTTCTAGTCTTTCCTCATTTGTTCTTTATACATGACCAAACCACCGAAGCATTCTTTTCTTAACTCTGGTTGTAAGTGGATGCTGTGGCTCATAGACATCCACATTTATCCTCAATTAAGGATCAAAATGCAAATTTGTTGTCACCCCTGAGGACTAAGATAGAATGCCTCGATTCCAGTAAAAAGGGTCTTCGGTTCTCTACTCACTGAACATAGTACTAGGGTGTATAATATACTGATAGCCTGTAGTAGTGATGATGATTGATAAATTACTAATCAAACAATATCAATGTAATAACTGACACTAATATGTTTCACGATTAAAAGTACAGCTACAGGCCTCTTTTTATTTCTGAGAGGTCTTAGGTAAGGAAATATCCGCCGCGTTGCCCCTATGCGTGTTGACGAACTTCAAGTGTATTCGAAACTTTTTCACGATATTTTCCTTCATCACTAAGCACTAAATATTTCAATTAAAATTTCTTTGGTGCTGGTGGGGATCGAACTCGGGCTGCTCACGTAACGTAAGATTTACAGCAAACACTTATCTCCTGAGCTACTACAACTCTACATTTACTTTCACGACTAACTAATTATAAAAATATTTTAATTATTTCAGGTAGACGGCGGGGGCTTCCGTAAATTTTTCCGCGAATTTTTTGATCTAACAAATGTAAAAGAAACATTTAAAACAATATTCAAACAAGGTTCTAACAATAGGAGAGCACGAATTATCATTCTGCTAATTGTGGTTGCTATATTGTTTGGTCCTATTCATGGTACATACATATATTACTACAAATTAAGTTTTACTGTAAATTAATTTCATTTCATTAATACCTATCCATACTTAGCACTTTTTTATATTTTTTAACTATCACAACGAAATAATTTTATATTACTATATTAAATTTTTGAATATCTATTTCACTCCTTTCATCTTTTGTGTGGCCATTATTCATTTATGTTAAATTTTGTTTTAGGTGAAATAGCAACTTTATACATATCAACTAGATACAGATTCAACTGGGACGAAGTCAAATTCAGCATTTTTCAAACTTATAATTTTGTAACACATACTATAGGTAAATTTTATTACTATATTATAAAATACGGTTTACGGTTTGAGACATTTATTCCTCACAAAAAGCTTCACTTACCATGAGAAATCACAGGTAATCGTAGATACTAAATACATGAACCTATGAAGAACAGCAGGTACATGTAAATGGTTTATTATGTAGTGGATATGCACTTAAATTTTTGTGGGTAACAAGAAAAAAGTATATATTTAAGTACATATCGTTATGGAAAGTAAGTCTATACCATTACACTTTGTTCATATTTGCAAGCTTTGTAATTAAATTCAAAATATAATTAAATTTATATTTTATGCTATCGCGAAAGTGTGTCCAAATCTTGCTGTGCTTGTATAATAATCTGCTCGATGTCATTGCTAAATAAAAATAAACTAATGTCGTCAACATATAGTATCATATCACTTGCGAGGTTAAGATTATGTATCATTTATTTTGAACAGTAAGCGGCCAAGAATAGAGCCTTATTGTACTCCGAAGGTTAAAGATTCGCTATTACTTTCTATATCACCAATCCGAACAATTTGCTATCTGTTAAAGAAATATGACCAAAACATGTAGTGGGCAGTTTCCCGATGCCGTTTCAATAAGCAGCTGGATAAATATACCGAGTGCTGCGCATTTTTCATCAATATTATTTTTCAGCTCTGTCACAAGGTCGATTGTTGAAGTTAGTGTATTAGATTGTGTGCAAAACCAGATGGATTATAGCAAAAGAAATTAATAGTTTTAAGATAATTAATTATATATGCGGTTATATAATATATTCTAGTATTTTTTAAGGACTGAGATAGCTTAATAACTCCCTGGGTCGATCTTTTTTCCTAACCTAGAAATTGGACTCACTTTTGCTACTTTAAGAGAATCGGGTAAGAAAACATTTTGTAAACAATACATATTCGTTGTTAATTTGTTTGGTATCGTTTTTAATATATTTAATGGTTTTGTAACTAATTGCGCCAAAGCTCAGATTAGTGTTTGGATTAAGATTATCAACGATTTTGCCAACTTACTCTGCCTTGGTTGGTGTTAGATACAGTATTTGGGCGTTTGAGAGCTAGGTTGTGTAAATGAATTTTTCGTACGTGTTTAAATTTTAACTCCTTATAGTAATAAACAGCAAATAAAGTATAGAGATAATTAAATATTTCTTTAACAGCTGTCATTATCATCATCATTACAACCCCTAACAAGTTCACTGCTGAACATAGGCCTCCCCCAAAGAATAATACAAAGCGCGGTCCTAAGCCACCTGCTTCCATCGAATTCGTGCATATCTTTTTAAGTCGTCACCCCATCTAATAGGAGTCGCCCTAAACTATACCTACCGCTACGAAGCTGATACTCGAGAACGTTTTTTCCCCATCGGTTGTCGGTTCTTCGAGCTATACGGCCCCATTATCACTTCAGCTTACTAATACTTCGGGTTATGTCGGTCAGTCTGTTTCTCTGTCTGTTTAAGAAATCCCGAGCATAGCCCTATCTGCAAGTTCGCTTAGCGATCTTAAGCGTTCTCATACGAGCAGCAGTGAGTGTATTAGATTCATAAGTCATCACTGACAAAACACTGGTTGTACAATCTCATATTTAAGTTTTGAGTTATACCTGACGAGAAGATGCTTCGTAATTTCCCGAAAGCTGCCCGGTGGAGTTGAATCATGATGACCCCTGAAAATCGTAAAAACTTCCAATAACTACCAGCATAGGTGTGACATGGACGTTGAACATGATATTTATTTTGTCCATATTAATCTTAAGACCTATCCGTTGGGAGGCACTATTGAGGTCATTGAGCATAGTGCTTAGGTCCTGCAGGGATTCTTCCATAAGGACTATATCTTCGACAAATCGAAGGTGAGCGATGTACATGCAATTAATGTTAATACTGTTTCCTTTCCAAACCAGTAGCTTGTAAACGTCTAAGAAAGCAGCGGTGAAAAGTTTCAGGGATATAACGTCATCCTGTGTTACATCTCTTCGAAGTCGCATAGGTTTCTTACTCTAGTTCTGTACTCAGATAACCATCGTAGCCTTACAGTACAAATACTTCATCAACACTTAAATACCGGCAGTCAACTTTACACTGAAGGCTTTCTCATAGTCCACATACGCAAAGCAAAGGGGCAAATTGTACTCTTCGTTCTTCTGTATAATTTGCCGCCGGGTATGTATGTGGTCTATGGTACTAAAGCCTTTTCGGAAACCAGCTTGATTGGAAGGCTGGAAGTTGTCGAGTCTTTCTAGAAAAACAAGATCACCGCACTTCTGTTCCACGCCTCCGGTGTAGTGCCACCATGAAGGACGTAATTGAAGAGCTTCTGAAAGATTTTAGCTACCCGGTTTTCCAGCCGCTTTCAGGAGCTTCCCTTTGATTCCATTCTCGCTTGGGGCCTTACCGGTTTTAAGGTGCTGGAAAGCCCTTCTTATCTCGCTCAGACCGTCGTCCGGGATATCATCGCAATAGTGTCGGATAAGGCTTGCTCTTGGATTGTTACTCAAACTTGCATGTACTAACCATGACGTGTGTAGCTGCTCGCAGAACCTTCCAATCTCACTTAAAATCTCAAATTTTCCGAAAACGATGCTGCCAGACAGATCTCTGGTAAAGACGGCTCCGTCATTTGTTTTTATAATACAAGCTATATTGAAGTTGCGTTCGTCCCGCTGCATTCAATTGAAGATTGGTCTGTTTAGTTGTCTATACAGACAGCTAAATTACTGAACTGCTGAAACTGACAATCCGCTGAAGACTGCGGCTTTTTTCTTCTAACAGCCATGAGATTAAGAGTGAGATCGGAGAGTTCTTGTGTTTCTCCTGCAACGGGTCTTATTGAACTTAGCTCCAACCGCATGGACTGTATGACTAGTATTGCAGTGTTATAGGCAATGAAAATGGTTTTGTAAATTGAGCTTAAATTTTTTTAGACTTTGGATTAGATCACGAGGGGTACGTAGTGTTGACTTTATTAGAAGAGACCTCACCAGCTTAACGTTAAGGTTCAGTATGCCAATTGAATTGAAACATTACTTGACCATTCACTGAAACGTCACTAGACAGTCGCCGTATAGTCGTCATAATAAAGTCAATCTCGTTTTTTGTCGAACCGTCGGAGCGCAGCCAGGTCCACTTCCTGTGATGCCACTTCTGGAAGAAAGAGTTTATCATAAAGAGTCCTTTTTCTCCATGAATTCGGCCGGCTGTTGGCCCTTTAGGTTCCGTTGCCCTATTCTGAATTTCCCCACTCTCCTTTTTCTCTTGTGCCTAGTTTTGCGTCGAAGTCTTCCATTAATATCGTATAGTGTGTTTTGAACGAATACATGGCTTTAGAGATATCCTCATACATTTCTTCTACCTCCTCATTAGGATGTGTATGTGTGATGTCTGTTAAACCAGTGTCATACAGGTTTAACACACATCACACTTTAACGACACACTCAAAATATTTACAACGTTGTAACGAGAGACTTTTCTTCCCCTCTTCGGAACTCATATAATCCTATACTATCGCAACTCAACTTGTCTATCTCTTCTTTTAGCCTCAGGATCTACTCGTCAGTCCTCAGGGTTCGTGCGTTAAATGTTGCCAGGTCGAGTCATCATAGGTGACAACCAAACCTCCACCTTCCTCACTGTTACCATGATCGCCAACGTAGCTGGGAATAGCGGGGCCGCTGAGGACCGGGGGGAATTTATTTGTATTCCTTCATTCGTAATCATGCGATTCTCAGATCGACTAATTTCCTTCCATTTTCAATTAATGCATTGGTAAGGATTAGGAAGACCATAGAAAAAATCACCGAACACTGAAGCTCTTTGTCTACTCATCAGCTGCTGTGAATATGTTTATGGGCATGGTGAATTATCTATCCAAATTTATTCAAAATTATTCGGATAGTGTGTGTGTGCTTCGATGTTTATTCAAAAAGAATTCTGAATGACTGTGGGAGCCACATCACTCAGATGCTATAGACAATCTTAAAAGTAAAATTTCATCTGCACCATGTTATGCACCCAGTACCGTGGGGTCGGTGGACGCAAGTACCAGAGCGCTGGTAGCGGTGCTGCTGCAGGCCGGCCGTCCAGTGGTTTGCTTCGTTAACGCTCAAAGACACTCAGACCCCGTATGCACAAATCGAAAAAGAGATGCTGGAAATAGTGTTTGCGGCAGAAAGTTTTAAACAGTGTATTTATGGCAGGTCAGATGTTATCGTACAAACTGATCACAAGTCCTTGGAGACATTGTTCAATGCCTGTGCCTTATCATCTGTACCAATACGATTACAACGTATGATGTTGAGGATACAGGGATACGATTTCAAGGTGGTGTATACTCCGTGCAAGTATATGTATGTTGCCGGAAAAAATAGATAGAGTTCGAAAGGCGACAGAGATTGATGAGAAATGTCAGTTATTAATTTAGTACATATTAAACGGCTGGCCAAAAATTAGCATGATGTTTATAAAAACGTTAGAAAATTTTGGTCATATTGTGGAGATCAATATGTGAATGGGTATGAAAAAAATATTGTATATTTATTCCGCAAAGTTTACGAGTCGAAATGATTGTAAAAGTGCACGAAGGCCACCTACCTATTCATAGAGAGATGTAAGCGGCGCGCGCGTGACGTAATGTTCTGGCCAGGGCTGTCAATGGCCTGTATGCACCGGCCCCGCGCGGGAACCACTACTTCAACATATCGTACCCAATGCACCTTGGCAAAAACTTACCACAGATATTTTTGAGTATAAAAAGAAGTACGTCGTATTAGTAGACTATTTTTCTAATTATGTTGAAGTTCAAGAAGTAAATAATATAAACAGTAGAACAATTATCCACTCTATGAAAGAACAATTTTCGAGGCATGGCATCCCTAGCGAGCTTGTTACTAATTAAGGAGCGGCGTATAGTTCGCAAGAATTCAAAAAAATTCCAAGGGTATTGGAGGTTAAGCATGTGACTTCATCACCTCATTACCCTTAGTCAAATAGGAAAAGCGAACGCACAGTACAAACTATAAAAAATCTACTCAAAAAATTCGTTGATTCTGGCGATGATTTCTTTATAAATGTATTGAACTATAGAAGTACGCCCAGGTAAGGAATGGATTCTCTGGCTCAAATTCTGATAGGAAGACGTTTGTGTAGAAAACTACCGATTAGTGAAATGAAAAAAAAATGAAAAACGGTTGATAAAAATAGAAATTATAAAACGTTTATGCAACAGAGAAAATATAATAAATTACATTATGATAAGTCGGCCAAACCGTTGCACTTTATTACCAGGAAATAAAGCACTTTTAATTGATAACGGAAATATAAAACCCGTTTCTATTATAAGACCGTCGGAGGAACCACGTTCGTTCATAGTACGGGATTCGCGTGGACGGCGATTGATGCGCAATCGCCGTCACCTGATAGCACGATATGCAGACAGCGATGCAACGCGCTCTGCCGCCTGCGCTGCAGCTGCTTGCTGCTACTGTCGGCAGTCGAAATTGTACCTTAGCAACTGAGTTAACAACCAAGGCCGTAACTTCAAATATAGAACTGTTTGGCAATTTGTTTTCGACAAATAGTAAAACGAATACTGGCGGTCATAGCCCATATATTAATCCTCCCTTAAACCAGGTCAAAAGCACGACTTATGGCTAAGATGAAAGATCCGATGAAAGAAAAAATATAATAGATATTTTGTATAAAAGTTATTTATAAACAAGTTTCTGCATATTAAGTGTATATTTTTAAGTCTGTATTCTGTAGATATTGACATAACATCGTTTATTTTATGTTTACTTCGTATTATTTTGTAACTTCAATTAAATACCGTGTCCGTTATTATGTGAAGCAAAATAAATAATAAAACAAAGAAGTGTTATAAAAAATATAATATAAAATGTGTTCAGGTTACGGCTAGGTGGCTTCGTTATAATGATAAATATATTAATGCTGTGTGAGTTTGTATTTGGTAGGTATAAGGTCCATTTCTACAGTTGAGTTTTTATAAAACATTTTTGTACTTGTGTTCAATATAAAAGTGGAAGGATTTACTATATAGTGGGTAGATTAATATTGTGTTGTGATGTGTATCGAGACTGTACCTTCAAAAAAATAATAAAAGTAATGTTGAACCAGCTAGCGTTTATTTTATTACAATACCGAAATTAAAAAAAAAATGTAGCGTTGATATGCACTAAGAGAATAATATGTAAAAGGAACTTATAGGTTAACGATGTTTGTTTTGAGATTTCTGTGTCATGAAATAATACGATAATAAGTGGTAAAATTAAAACTTTTGTATGGATTTTATTTGTAAGTTATCTCTATATTTTTACTTTTTTGGCATTTATATATTATAGTTTAATAATGTAGAAAAAAGACTGCGGAACCCCATACATATGTTCACGGACCACATGTTAAGAAACACTGGTTTATAATTTATAATATAGCCCACATTTACCCACATTTGTTTATATTATAAACAAATTCGTCATTATTTTATTGTTTGTTTATGTTTTTTATATTATAAATTTAAGGGTCTCTTCAAGGCAAGAGTGATATTGAGAGTGATGAGATTAATGAATAACTTCCTTAAGTTAATCAGGTCCCTTTACCATCTTCGGCTGCATCACTACTTATCACCAAATGGGATAGTAGTGGAACACTGGCATAGAATAGTTATAATTAATTTGTAAATTGCTATCTCTCTAATTCGCATACTTTTTATGGAAGTACACAACATAAAAAAAAATCTTTACTTTCAGGAACTCTGTTCTCGTTAGCCGTGTTTAATAAATACTTAGGCTGGCATGATTCCATTCTAGGGATAATTTCCACTGTAAGCAAAATTTTAGCATCTTTTTTATATTGTTTTGCACCCAACGAGCAGATATTTTTCCTTGGTAAGTAGTTTCAATGTTTATTTAATTATACAAATCCATTCGTTTAGTGATCTCCATCGATCGACATGGCTGAAGTCTTAATATACTGAGATAAATGAATTTGTTTGGCGGGCGAGTTGGTTACCGCAGTTTTTAATTATTTTGAGTTTTTTGCAGGTAGATGCTACTGCCTTTTTCCTTTTTCATTTGCCTCTATCGTGTCTTACGATACCCACGGTATTATGTGTAATGCAATTTATTAAAACGCAGAGTAATGTTGATTTGCTTGTACCATGGTTACCTTTTATTCCCTTTTTCTTAAGGGTTTTTATACACCATTAAAATACAAATTATGTGGCAACTGCAGCTATGGACACAGTATCTTCAAACGAAGAAAGCGACAGAAGCACTTTCTTATCCACTCTCTTACTTTTTAAACTGACTTGACTGCCTCGTTGGTCTAGTGGTTGTAGTAATGCGACTGGTGATCATGAGGTCCTGGGTTATTAAAAATTAATTATCGAGTTTTTCCGTCAAGAAATTCTCAGTAGCTGCCCGAAGTCACGAAGTTGACGGTGTCTCACCCCCGTGCCTCGGAGAGCACGTAAAGCCGTTGGTCCTGCGCCTAATCTCTCCGGTCGTGTCGGTTTACCGTCCCATCGGATTATGATAGTGAGGGAATAGAGAGTGCACCTGTGCTTGCGCATACACTTGGGCACTATAATCCTGTTCTGCGCCGATGGCTTGCCTCCGTTGAGGCAGGCCGCCGTGGCCGCAATTCGGTCTGGAGGACATTATTCCTTTTTAAACCAGAACTTAGCTACTGGCGAACTGCTAGTTGTTAGCAGAAATAGGTTATGATAGAAATGGTAGGAAAACATAAATGCGCATGAGAGCTTCGCCAAAACCATTAGACAGTCTCACATAGTTTGGCTGTATATCGAAATTCCACAATATATATTATATTTGGCCTCTATAGATTTACGGACCCAGATCATTGATACACCACACACAGTGGTAGTAAGGCCTTTTATCAATTATGATATTATGCTATACACAGTTCAAAGTATTAATATTTTTTCTTAGTAATACTCTTAATTATTTATCTATTTTTCAGTTTTATGTATGTTTCAGCACCATTGGTTGAAATTTTAAGTGGAACGTCACTGTTGGCGCTAAGGTCAATACTTTCAAAATTGGCAGCGGCCCATGAATTTGGTAAATATGTATTATAAAAGAAGTTATTATTGGAAATAAATTGGTCATCATGACCTAAACTCTATCTTCTACCTCCGCCATCTGTCAGAGGATATAGAATGTTTTGAGTATTCCTATTAGTTGAATCCTAAAATATCTTTGAATGCGATAGGATAACAAACTTGTACGCAGTCCATCTTATGGCAAGTGGATAATATGGCTCGTAGACGGTAGTATTCTCTATTATCAATTAAGAATCATTACCTGGTTGAAACTCCTCGTTACCACTAACAAAGAGCCTCCGACTCTCGTCACTTAGCTCACGCTATTTCACGCTAGTATAGTGAACAATCTCATTCCACCCCGAATAGGCTCCCGCCTTGTTGTGGTTAGGGGGGAGGCTTATTAGCCGTGGCTTAGTCACCCATATATAGCCGTGGTAGATCAGATGGTAAACGCTCGCTGTAAATACAACAGAACTCGAGTAACCCGGGTTCGCCCCCCCCGGCCCAATTAAATTGTTAATTGAAATTTTAAGTGCTGATTTGCCACGTGCTCGACGGTGAAGGCATCTTGAGAAAACCTGTATGTCTGAAGAATAAGAAAAAAAATATTTCGAAGACATGTGAAGTTCGCCAACACGCATTGAGGGAGCGTGCCTGATACTTACTTGCCCTAAAACTCTCTCAGAAATGAAGGTAGGTCTGTGCCCAACAGTGGGACGTATATAGGCTGTAACTTTACTTTACTTACTTTAGTCACCCATGGTGAACATCGAGGGCACTGGGATGTAGGGACAAGAGTGACGGTATTGCGAGGAATCGCTCTCCCTACCCTCCGCAGCTGAATCTTGGTTGTCGGCGGAGCTATAGACCAGATCCACCGTTAGGAAGACTAGTGTTTCTGAGTGCTCCCTTTTCCTGGATCCACACTGGCTTACACGCGTCAGGCGCGAAGGCTTCCGTTGCGTAGGTGAACTTGCAAGCCGCTGAGAAAGGCGCTCCATGTGTCCTGGTCCACTTTATCTATTTATTTATTCATTTATATATATATATATATATATATATATATATATATATATATATATATATAAAAAATATATATATATTAAAATATATAAAACTGGAGAAGGAGTAGTCCGCTCCCGAGGTGGGGCCGCGATTGTGAACGAAATCATTTGCATGGCCCTGCCAATATGCGTCTAAGGTGGATCTGTGTGTAGAGTTTGAATCAAGCGCTCGTTACAGAAGCGTCGTTCTATTATGATGAATAGATGTCGTCCACAATCTCCGTTGGCGAGGACAAATACTTTTATATTTCTATCTTATGACATTGGTATAATTAGCTATACTAAATATGCATATAGCGCGCACGCTGCAACAATTTCAACAACCATTGTGTTTTGCAAACGCAAGCGACCTAGTGCGGAGCATTGCGAATAATTGCGCGAGTAGAGCATTGTGCGGGCAGAGAGGGCAACATCGCGGCAACGCGAGTTGTAGATACATAGTGTGGAGGAGTCATAAGCAATAAATTTATAATTAGTGGCAAGTTGATATGTATCAGCTTTAAAGAATTGTTGAACCACCTTTGCGAAAATGCACTAAATGGAACTACTGTGCGATTTAGTGTCAGAAGTCATAACAATTTATATACATATTTATATGAATATTTGTAAAAACTAGTAATAATAATAGGGTATCCGATTATTATTACAATTTTTGTTTTAATAATGTAACATACAAGCTAATAACCTATCTGGTAGTGTGTAGATTCTGCAGCCAACGGATGTACCAAACCTCTCGGACTCTTAGACAAAAAAAACACCAAATTAATATAGTATATATTTCAACGTTCTAATATATAATAGTAAAATATTTCAACGTTCTTATTTCAGGTAAAATTAACTCGTTATTCGAATTTACTGAAAATCTGATGCCACTGGTATATGTTCCGCTGTACACAAAAACGTATGCCGCAACTATGGAGGTACTGCCTGGAGCAGTATTCCTTTTAGGAGCTTCCATGACTCTTCCAGCTTTATGTGTATTCACGTAAGTGCTATTATTTTACAATATTATACAAGTCAAATATTATTATTTAAAAAACAACAAACCCGAAAAAGCAATAACTTCCCTCATGTTAAATTTTGCGATCGCCATTTTTTTAATTTAGCTTTTGTACCGTCGCGTTGTAGGAATATCCACTATCTCATATCGGAGTGTATATATTCAAATTTGCGCAAGTCAAAATCGCTCTGGAACTGCGTAATATTGAAGCATACTACAATGTTCTCTGTGTGCGTAACTGCTCGAGGTGGAGCGAGCGCAAGGTTACTAGTTGTATCCAAAGATTTTTGTATCTAGCACGAATCATCTTGATACCATTGGAACTAAAAAAATTAAATAATTTCCACATAATAGCTTATGAGGTCGGAGCTAATACATAGTGTATATAAGAATAAATATCCGATCTAGTCTTGACATCGGAAGCTTATATGTATAAATTATTTTATTCTTTTAGTAAATTTAAGTCGGCTTTTCTTTTTTATTCTATTGAGTAGACTAAGGAATGTCACAACACCAAGCTAACAACTAGAAAGGGGTAAATAATATATGTTCGAATTTAAAAATATGTATTATATAAAATAGATTTGTTGGATATACGTTTATGCTGTTTCATAATGTTATCTTTAATATCGAATCGGATGGAACCCGGGTTGCTCGCGTTTTCGGTGAGCACTTCGCCCTTGAGTTACCATAACTCATATCTTATTTTGTTTCTATTTTATAATAACGTTACCTTCACACTAAGAATGTTTCCTAGGTATATTGTGGAGACAGTTAACATAAATTTAACAGGAACAAACATCCAGACCCAGAATAATTATTTGTAGGTTTACAAATTTTTGTTCCGTGCGGGAATCGAACCCACAGCACTTAGAATTAAACTGATTGCTAAACCACTCCGCCACCAAGCCGACAAATATATCTTTTATAGGGATAAATATTTTAGTTATAAATTGCTTTTTATTAAATAAACTTGAAAAATTATTAATAATTAATTTAAATAATATATTTTAACAAAGTATCATTGATTGCATTGTGTTGCGCGAACTATTATTTATTCTGTGGATGCGCCTTCATCGTTTCCGATAGTGCGTCCATATAAAATCGGGAATATGGTTTTAAAATCGGGACAGTTACAATAGTTACAAAGAAAAGTTTTTTTGTAGGTATTGTGGTCGCTATTAGTTAAACTGGTTTTTTGACACAATTCGCAATATGTTTTATAATTATATAGACCTGATCAAATGAACGAATAATTTTTGGTTCTAACATCGTTGCTGACTGAACTTTCTGAATAATATAATTGTGAAAATAGTAATAAATCTTATGAACTCACAATTCATGCATTTCAAAGAGCCTTTTAAAAA
>CAJQZP010001679.1:1665000-1777500 GCA_907164705.1 Parnassius apollo
TTTTTTTTCCGTGAATGGTACCGTCAAATAATTACTAAATGTGAAGCAAACCCGTCTCGGCGTGTTTACGACGTTATTACATTATTAAATTAGTATTAAATAATATTAAATTAATTAATGCAAACCAAAAGCAACTACCTTACTTTAACAAAATTTTACTTTACAGCTCTACTTTTGCAACAAATGACATATTTTTACTCTCTAAAATAAAAGGGATACGCCTGAAGCAACGCTAGCAGCGTTCGAGCAGATCATTAAAAGGTGTCTGAGGCGGAATGAAGAAAGTGGTTCGAAAATTGGTTCAGAGGCATGCATCTTTGTATGTTAGTGGGAGACCCTTTTTTTTTCTTTTAAAAAATTTCTTTTTTTCTTTCTTTTTTTTTTTTTTTTTTTTTTTTATACTTAGATAAACAAAACTTTAAACATAGAGAAAAAGCATATAAAGATAATACACTACTCTTATAATTTTAAAAAATCATAAAGGATGATTGGCGCCTAATTGAATGGATTAGAATAAGGAAACGGCGCAATTTGGAGTAATTTTTATAATACAATAAATTATGTTAGTTTATCTTGTGAAGTCAAAAACTATCACCAAATAGTGCTTGTGAAGTCATAGCAGGTAGAAAATATGACAAGTTTTGTTTTTGTACAAATCATGGCACTAGCGTGATCTTTTTAGGAGAATGCCAGATTTACCATAGAGCTTTGCCTTACCCAAAAGCGTGGTGTATACGAATGCCATATGCAACAATTCTTTCGTCGCTTTATTACTTTATCCAAATTATATAATTTGGAGTCTCTAGAACTTGCGATTTTTTTTGAACTGGACTTTAATAATTACATTTACCTTATATTTTGGATCGGTATTCCTTGCAGTTCATTGTAATAGTAGAATATAAATTGTCAGGCGCTAATGATATAGGTATATAAATAAGAACTTAAGAAGCTGAAATAAACTATGTGTATAGTTCGAGCTTGGTTAAAATAATTTTATAATGATCAGTTATAAAGAATTTAAAAAAATTATCAGTTGCATTGGAAAAAGGGTTTCCCTTGTATAGGAAGAAGGTTTCCCTTGTGTAGAAGAACCTTACACAATATAAGACAAGCACGACTTATTCTTGACCTAGTTACCATTACGTAAATAATAGCTTTTGGTCGCGTTCCCATGTTTGTTGTTCTTCTAGATCAATATTTTACTAGGCGGTAGGATTCCTTTCCTGTCTGGGAGTCCGTACGTCAATCACTAGTGCGTGCACTCCTATGTTACGGTCTGAAGGGTATAGAGAGCCAGAATAATTTATTTCAGGTTGTAATGCTAATGCATTTCGTCTTATTCATTTTAAGCGTCAAAGTGTCTTAGCGTAGCCTGTTTTGTGTGTGTTACTTACCGTGAGGCGGGATGGGATTCCGTTTGTCACTTCAGATTTTGGTAGTTCATTGCTTAATATAATATTATTTTTGAGGTAGTTCTCTACCGCGTTACAGCTATGCTACATATGTATACATAGCTGCAGCACCAATAGGTCGGTTAAACGGGGTCGACCACGCTCTTACAGAATACCAGAGTAAAATAGCAGGTTAATGCTGATGTCTGGTATGGTGAGTGTTGATAACCAGAGACCTTTTTAACCGGTAACAAGGCATTCCATCTAAGTCCTCAGGGGTGACAACGCACCTGAATCTTGATACTTAATCGTACAAATGTTGATAATACATGTTGATGTCTAAAGGTCACTGCATCCACATACCATCAGGTGAACTGTGTGCTCATTATCACCCATATTCTATAAAAAATCGTAGCCTTCCTAATGCTGGGACTGGGAATACTGTGATCGTCACGCTTCACGGATTGACGATCGTAGCTACGATTTCATACCAAAAACTTTTAGCAGGTGGATCGTACCTTGATTAGGGCTGGTAGATTCGGAGATAAATAGGAACACAAATTCTATTTAATTAAATAGCTGGGTAGGGCTGGTTTGGGGCATGATTTCCCTATTAATTCACTATTTCTCTAGAGCCTCCCCTAGAAGTTTCATCTTTGCGTTGCCATTGGCTTCTACAATCATATTGCAAATCCAATTTGAAGCGCAAAATGCCCGCCATTTACTCTCGCGGAATCCCACACCCATCCCGCCCATACCTCTCGAATTTGAATTGAAATTCGATTATTTTATTTTTTATTACGAGCTATGTGTTTGAAACAAATTTATTATATTATTACATAAATTTATCATACAATGGACATAAAATGCGTATTTTACAATGCTTTGTTTGAGTATGGCGTTATAAAAACTAATTTCACTTACAATTACTCCCTACCTTCCCAAGATAAGTGTAAAATAAGCGTTGTTGTAAAAGAAGTAGAAATATTTTTATTCAATACGGATTATAAATAATACTTATTGAAAGTCACTGTTATGTTAATTTACCACTGTTTCACAAAATACCTCTATCCTGGGAAGGACCAGCAAGAAAAAGGGTGACATTTTTGAAAAAAAAAATAGCTTACAATCATATACGTTATACAAATAACAACATTAAACGAATGTGCACAACATAAATTTATAATAATAATAATGTCTTCCAGATGGAATTTCGGCCACGGCGTCCTACCTTAACAGAGGCTAGCCATTGGCGCAGGACAAGATTGTAGTGCCCAAGCACAGGTGCACTCTCTATTGACTCACTTTCATAATCCGATGGGACGGTAAACCGATACGAACCAACGGAGGAGATCAGGCGCAACGTCGCGACGGGTACACGCTGAGAATTTCTTGACGGAAAAACTCAATAATAGACTCGGGATTCCAACCCAGGACCTCATTATTAGCAGTCGCACTACTACAACCACTAGATCAACGAGGCAGTTATATAAATTTATATAAAACTTATCATTTATGTGTCTAGGAATGTAGTTATAATTATTTTAATGTTAAACCACGTTTATTTATACTACATATCTATCTTCATAAGCTGTTTGTTATCTTAGGTATCAATACTTATCCTTAATATTATATAAACATAAGTTTTACAGTCTGCATATAGCACCAAAACCAATTTTTCATTGAATTTCCGTGTTATTCTCCTTCGCCAATAACTAGTAAATTATTTAGAAATGATGCTGGTGCGTCCATATTTCTTTGATGTCGTGCCGAACCAAGATACCACATTATAGTCACTACATGACAACAACAACCAACAGTCGTATTACCTACAACACAACTGCAGCAATATCCTAAAATTGAATTAATTGCAAAATTAATTAATTGCGTTCTGTCAGTCTTTCAATACCTGTGGTCTGTGGGTGACTTATAAGCGCCGGACCTACAGCGCCCTGCGCCTTCAATATAACAACGCCTTTAGGATGCTGTTGAAGCTGCCGTGGCGCTGTAGTGCCTCTAAAATGCGAACATTTTGACTTTTTCGCCATAATGCGTAGAAAAGCAGCGTCTCTCCTGCAGCGCGTACGTACCAGCAACAACGGCATCCTAAGGGTAATTGCTGCCCGGCCCGACTGCCCCATACTGCACCACTGTATGACGGTAGCTATTGGGCGAAAAAAATAATTTGTACATAATTCACATTAACTAACAATACTAACTTAGAAGTTAAGGAAAATTGTTACTAACATACTAACAATCTATGGATGTTCCTTACGTCTGAAATAAACACTTATTATTATTATTATTATTAGGGTACAATATATACGTAAAATAACACTATCAAACAATATATACGTAAAATAGAATCTCCTTCCGTTATGCCTCGACTTTATTCTGCCTTTTATTAAAGTCGGTCAGTGTCCTTCAAGATGCGCCATCACTTCTTGTAAGTGTTCCAATTCTGGGCACACCTCTATTAAATACAGGCCATTCATTCTCTTGTGTGTTTACCGTAGTATGAACGCGCTTGTTTAACTTGGTACAGTCCTAAATCTATAGTAATAAAAATTACTTATAGATAACATTGGAAAATTCTTTAGTTGTGGTAGGTTTCCATCGATTCTGGCAAAACAAATCCTACGCCTACTTAAATTATTATTTTGAACATATTGTGCTAAACAATTAGAAACATATAAGAAATGCGATGCTCTAGATATAATTTCTTGAGCGTCTGGCCGGTCTTGAAAGAGTGAATGAAAACAATTAATCAAGGCGGCAACCATCCAAAAATCATCCATTAGATGTAGTGAGGCCTTATGAAAGAAATTTTGCCAAAATATCTCTACAAAGTTACGCGGCGGCTTTTATTAGCTTGTAATGCAGTTAATTGTGTTTCGCCTTCACCCACAGATTCAGGAATAAATACTTTATAGCCATGAGACACTAGAACTGGTAAAGAGTCTCGAAATCCTCTGTCTAGAATAAAAATATCTCCTGCTCTAAAAATGACCTCGTAGGCCTAATCCTATTTTCAAATAAATGATTCATTATTTCTGCATCTGTTTCTGTTGCTGCATATGGGCCTAAAGCATCAATAATATGCCCATGACACACTACTAGGAGAAAAGGTTTTATTAAATTTTGATATTTATCTAAGCTGTAAGTTTTTTCTGGTAAAAGTACTTGCTACTTTTTTGGATAAATACGTATGTACCATCGCAAATAACAAATATAGGCATTTCTCCTACTGTTACATTTGGGCTGCCAAAAAGACTGTTTGGAATTAATTAATTCTGCTGAGCTACTTATTCTCTCTACTAGTATGCTGCAAGCCAACGTAATTACTAACAAAGTGATTCATAAAATAATTTCTCATTTTTATTAGATAGGATTACAATGTAGAGCGAGGCATATTGTACAGTGTTGATAATTTGTTATCACTATCACCAGTCCTGAGTTTAGTTAGATATATTACTAAACAAGTTTTTCCATTGCTCACATTTGCTAAATAGGTATTTCATTATATAAGGATTTAAATTTACTAACAATCATATCAGTCCAGTATTCCGGTATTTTACGCTCTGAACGGGTAATGCTAACCTACGTGAGCGACACATCATTTCACATATCTTCAATCGCTCGCACTACAGTACTGTGAGTATAGCGACTAAACGATCTTGATTTTCTATTATACAAGTTTTCTTAGGATGGAGTTCCGTGGATGGAAAAATTTTGGTGTGTCATTTTTATGTTATCTTATTAATTTATTATAATCTATTTGATATATTTTTCATTATTTATTACCCTAGTTTTGAAATAAATACACATAAATATTTTAATTGTTTCACAGTAATCGATTGTTAACCGATGTTGGGTATTTATCTGTTATATCTACTAACAGTAGCATTGTGGTATAAATAAATTAATAGCACGGTTGCAACCTGCTTTAATAAATAAAATAACCATCTGCAACTAATATTTTTTTAATCGGTACTTACAGTCAATTACCATATATTTTATTATAAAAATATTTGCCGCAACGGCATTCACCGAGATTATCTCGAGTCAATAATTTCAGGCAGCACACACTTTTTAACATATTCTGTATAACTTGGCTAACATATTCAAAATCCAAAATTTGTTCAGACATTTATATTCTCCATTATTTTTTCTTCAAAGATAGTATATTCCTTTTTTTACGTTATATAATGAGTTAACTATCTGGTATAATAATAATGTTGCGAACTTTATACCAATTGAAATATACTGTACAAAAGTATATACTTCCAACGATTTAAAATTGTGGGCGTAGTTGACGAATCTCTAGCACAAAATAGCAGCGCCACGGCCAGGGATGCCAGGTCTTAAGACCTAAATGCCGGACAGACCAACGAGCTTAGCCGGATATTTCGGTAAAAAGGTGGGACACCCTTAATTTTTTAGTCTTAGTATAACATGACAATTTTTTTTAAGTAAAACATTGCTTTTTGTTATTTACCATACAATATTTTTAAATTCAAATGAAATAAAAATAAAATTGGATAAATCAGTCTTCTTTATTATCGTGGCGTAATTTAATAATGAATGAGAGTGAATGATACATCTCTAGATTACACTATTGATATTAGTTTTACCGCATCTAAGGGAAATACTGAGAAATTAACAGTCAAACGGCAATCTCATTATAACCTCAAACTTATAAGTGCGAATTTCTAGTAGTTTTTATCGATATTCTATGTCATAATAATGCAGTAATAATAATAAAAAGTATAAAAAGTTGTAGGTTCTTCAAAATATTAAATACTATGTGGATTCTCCGGAACTACTAAAATAATATTTTAAGTAGAAAAAAGTTCACGAATAAACAAACTGCGGTGATTTGTATGTAGGTATTGATTCTTTATATATATATTTGAGCCGTGGTAGCTCAGATGTTTAACGCTCGCTGTAAATATAACAGAACGTGAGTAATCCGGGTTCGATCCCCGCCGGCACCAATTGTTAATTGCAATTTTAAGTGTTGATTTATCACGTACTCGGCGGTGAAGGAAAACATTGTGAGGAAACCTGCATATCTGACGAATAAGAAAAAAATATTTCGAAGACATGTGAAGTTCGCCAACACGCATTGGGGCAGCGCGGCGGACACTTCCTTGCCCTGAAACCCTCTCAGAAATGAAGGGAGGCCTGTGCCCAGGAGTGGGACGTATATAGGCTGTAACTTTACTTTACTTTACTTTTATTGATTCTTATTTGTATTATTTATCATGATACCGGTTAGATTTTGATAAAATTTTTAGCCAATTTACTGTGGTAAATTGGTATCTTTCTCATGAGTTAAGTTATGTTAAAATATCTAGTTGGTCCTAAAACGATTGCTTGCCTTTGAAAATTCTAACAAAAGCCAGACGGGCCGGACACTAATCCGGACGTCTAATTGGCCAGACACGCAACCAAAAAAGCCTGACTGTGTCCGGCTTTATCCGGACGCCTGGCAACGCTAGCCATAGCCGTCAACACACACTACGATAATATCGAAACGAGACGGAGCGCGCGAAATAAATTGACACAGGTGCAACTCAGACGAGCGCTCGCGCTGTATTGAACGCAGAAGGCCGGCGCGGCGCAGTGAAATATATGGTACTTTTATTTAGTTAATTAAAAATAATACTAACTAAGTAATAAACTAAGAGTTTAAGAAAATGAAGATGATTATTTTGGTATCAATTTTACGTCAAAGTGATGTAGAACTTTGGAGATATTGGGGCTTGTATCGAAGCTTTTTCGGTAGATAATTTGAATTATGTCGATTTTTTTTCCATTGCGTGAAAGGCATATAATGAAAATCTATTTTATGATTATGAATTCTTATATTTACGCGAACACTACACGTTGATTAATACTACTTTTACGGATTTTTTCGCGTTTAATTTTAAATGTTTTTTTATTAATTCCTGACGTTTCGGGTGCTGCCAGCACCCATGGTCACGGGGAACTGAGGTGACTGACGTCCCGATGTCAATGTTAATCCGGAGTACCTTCAGCTTTATAAGTATTGTTTATGGTCCGATCTACATCGGGACGTCAGTCATCTCAATCCCCCGTGACCATGGGTGCTCGAAAGCACCCGAAACGTCGGGAATTAAAAACTATTTAAAATTAAACACGATAAAATCCGTAAAATTAGTTTTAATCACTATTGTATGATTATTAAAGTATAGGATATTTGTGAAATAAAATATTTTTTCGGTGGTAGATATTCAATAGAATCTACAAATTAGAGTCTCTCAATTTTGGCCTAAACATGCAACAGGAGAACGATTATTACTAAATAAATAAATAAGTTATTTAAAATTTGCTTTGAGATTATTTTAGTAGAGAAAACGAACTATTTTTATCAAACAATTGTTATTTGAAGCAACGAACGGAAAACATATAATTTCAACGAAGTAACCTTATAATTTCGCGTTGTTTTGTAATACTCCTCTTAAGACAGCATTATAAAACGACCCTAAATCAAAATTGAATAAACTACAAACCTCATTGTTCGCATCCTATGAAATTATAGCAGCTATTAATGAATTATTGGCTTCAATTGTGTGATATCTTACACGTTGTCTAACTTTTAAAATAGACCGTCAACATCCTAGACAGTCGCGCGTGTGGCCGAATTCCCTATCAGCACTCATATGTCCATTTCTGCAATATTCGTTCAGAAGCAAGAAGCACTGACAGATAACAGTTGCTGTTGGAAACTAAAAATTGTAAACAGACATCAGAACATAGTTCGTTAAATCTAGATCCAAGTAATGTTAACGAATTGTACTGTTTATAAAATTATTTTTCAAGTTATATATTATTACGATATGTGTCTGGGTGACAGGCGTGAGTGTTTATGTCATTATTATGTGTCTGAAGAAGGTGTACAACTATTTACAGATTAGTAACATATAAGCAAATAAGACAACGGCAGAACCATATCAAATATATAAAAAACTCATTAACTAAACAAACCTGTTAGAAAGATCGCCATGTTGAAAGAGGTCACAAAATGCCTCTGCATCCTATTGACGTAAAGATGACAATTTGTGCACCTCAACATCTTGGAAAAGTAAACAAGTATCAGAATGTCCGTGTTAACTAGCAGTAAGTCAATAAGTAGGCGTGATCGAGTCCGTACAATAAAAACTTAAGTCGTCAGCAGAAGCAGGAAAAAGCGCAACGGTAAAGAAAGCGGGATCAGCACAAGTAAAAATGTAATATAATCAATTTATCTCACAAACATAAATCAGTCAATGTGTGAAAATTACGTTAGTAGTATATATAAGTCAATAGAAAACATTCGACATTAATTTGACATACGTACTTACAATATTGACATAATGACGTGTGTGTATCGTCTCTCAAAATGCACAAAAATCAATGATTGTTATTCAGTAATGATCTAATCCAATTTAAAATTATTTTCGACTTAGAATTCATTGTTTATTTAAAAAGAAAATAAATATTGGTACACATTATTTTTATATGAAATAGACTTTAAAAATACGCTATTAATATATAAGCCAATGATAAAAATAGTATTTGTCATATTATAAAAATATTTTTATGTGATTTTTAATAGAAATAGATACTTTTTCGTCCTTTTTACTTTTTTACCTTTACTTATTCGTACAAAGAAACGCAAATGCTATTAGGAAAGACTGGAAATGATATATTATATATATTGATCGTTATATAACCCTATATTAAACAGTATTTTACCACAAGTTGTACAAAATTACGATTTATTACAAAATAGTTCAAAATTACTAAGATAATTTTAAATATATTTTCCTTTTTTGTACAAGGTGGGGCACGATCTAGCATTCTTCTTTAAGGACCTATACTACCACTTCCCCACGCGTTATATGCTAAGTACCGACATGTTTTTAATTACTAATACTGTAAATAGATAGGTTGTTATATACTTATTTCATTAGGTTTGTTACTTGTTATTTTACAAAGGTTATTTCCCATTTTAATTTTACGTCATCCTGTTGCGTAATGTGTAATCTGATCGTAAGCAACACTGCTCTCCCGTTCGAAAGCCGAAGCGAAACTGATCGGGCAACAGGGAACAAGATTCAGGACGCCGATAGCTTAGGTAATTTTTTTTTTACAGTTAAAACAATGGTAATTTAAGAAAATAAAAAATAAGGTAACTAACCTCACTCACCTTAATGCTAAAGTGTTTTTTATTTTTATTTTATTATAGCACTAGTGAGAAACGAGCACACAGTACACCTGATGGTGAGTGGATGCTGTGGCCCATAGACATCCACAATTATCTTCAATTAAGGATCAAATTGCAATTGCGTTGTCACACCTGTTGCTTACAATCTAAAATCGAGGTATTCAATCATAGTCTCTTGAAGACTAAGATGGAATAATTCAGTAAAAATTGTCTCCGGTTCTCGACACTTACCATATGAAACACAGCAGTACTATGCTGCTATTTTACGCTGGTATTTTGTACGAGATGTCATACCCCGATCGAGCCAACCCATTTATGCTACATCTATAATATAGCAGCAGCATGGCTATACCACGTAAAAAGCGGTGTAGTAAGCACCACACCGCTGATTTTCTCTAAGTAAGAGATAAGCAGCGTGCATGTGACGAAAATTATCCATTTTATTACACTTAGGAAGACATTACATATATGAAGATACTCCTGGCTTAACAATGTCATCGGGACGTCAGTCATCTCAGTCCCTCGTGAGCATGGGAAAGTCAGAATGAGAATCTTACAAAATACGAACGTAAAATAGTAGCTACCTGCTGTGTGTCATATGGTGAGTGTAGAGAACTGGAGACCCCTTATTATTCCATCTTAGTCCTCAGGGGCGGCAACGTATCTGCATTTCGAATTGTAATCGAGGATAGATTATTGGCCACACCATCCGCTTACCGTTTATAATTTGTAAAATGGGTTTTCAACATTATCTAAAAAAATAGAAAGAGAGAAGAAAAAGCTACGTGGTAGAGCCACGCTGCAATTATATTAGTAGTATAGGTGTAGCACGAATGGGTCGGCTCGAACAGGAAAGGATCACGCTCTCACAGAATACCAGCGTGAAATAGCAGCTTAATGCTGCTGTGTTTCGTATGGTGAGTGTAGAAAACCGGAGACCCTTTTTACTGGAAACGAGTCATTCCATCTTAGTCTTCACGGATGACAACGCATCTGCATTTTGATTCGTAATCGAGGATAGATGTAGATGTCTATAGGCCACAGCGACCACTTACTATTAGGTGGATTGTGTGCTCCTTTGTTACCCTATCCTATAAAAAAAAACCCTTTCATGTGATATAAATTTTACACTGTTCTATGCAATAGCGATTTAGTGTCATTATTATATGATGACTAGCGATCTGTCCCGGCTTTGCATGGGACATTTCTGGATCTCGACATCAGTACCGCTTACCGGGTCCAATTAAGCTTTTACACTATCTACTCAAATACACTTAAAAATTCATCATAATCGGTCGAGCCATTTTCGCGTATATGCGAGAGTAACGGACAGCGATTGATATTTATACAAAAATATTTTGTTTTTGTGCTCTATCTAATATATTATATTGTCGACGGGGAAAAAAGGTTCTCGAATCTCGCAGCCTCATACCGGTGAGTGTAGTGAAGAGCGACCCCCCACTAGATGTAGTGACTACCTGGTAAGACATGCAGGAAGTCAATGGATGCAGGTGGGTCACGACCGCGATTTGTGATATTTCTGGAGGGAGGCCTATGTTCAGCAGTGAACGTATGAATGGCTGTAATGACGATGATGGTGACATAGATTTAAAAAAGTGTAAAAGTGTTACAACCTCGCCTTAAGCTCTTATCAGAGCTATGTTCTTATAGCTACTTCTAATAGTGTAAGTAATGTTTAGATAACAATAAACGCTAATCGGTTATTAAGATTTGTTTTATCGAAAATGATAAAAATATTTTTTATCATATTTTTATAAATAAAGAAATATTATTACCAAGTCATCCGTGTGATAAGGTGCTGTTTATAAATTTAAAAAAAAATTAGTAGATTTTATAAGTATAAAAATTAAAATGTCCCCAACACAAGAAAATATTAGTGATGATCAAGATTATACAATAGAATTAACTGAAAGAGATCCTCTTAAGGAAAATATTGAAGACACTAAACCAGAGGAGAAAAAGACAGTAAAAGCGACGCTTTTAAATATTTTCAGCAATGTGACCGTAGAACCAACAATGTTCTTATTTATGGTATCGCTTCTTTTGACTATGTTGACGTCACAAAACTTGAGTCTTGAAAAAGCATGTCGCGTTAATCTTAATTTTACGACAGATATATGTGATTCCCTACACGCGCAAGATATAGAAATCCAAAATGAATATGAAAGAGACACACAGAAATTAGTTACATCTGCCATGGCTTGGAAAACGTACTTGAGTGCAACTTTTCCTTGTGTTTTAGCTCTTTTTGTTGGCTCATGGTCTGATAGAACGGGGCGGAGAAAAGTTTTCATCCTCATACCAATTGCAGGGCAGATGCTTATTTGCATTAACGGTATATTAAATACGTATTTCTTCTATGAACTACGTCTCGAATATTTTATGTTAAGCGAAGGAATTTTAGAAGGCTTTTCTGGTGGTTGGTGTGTTTGTTTTTTAGTGATATTTACATATATCAGTGCTATTACAACAATTGAAAATAGAACGTTTCGCATGGGATTAATAAACTTCAGTTTAACAGCAGGGTTTCCAGTAGGAATGGGTATTAGTGGAATATTACTCAAAACTTACGGATATAATGTTTGTTATGGATTGGCATGTGCTGTACATGCTGTTAACTTTACGTACAATTTCTTCTTTTTAAAAGATACGACAAAAACAAACGATCAGATGAAGGTAATCTATAAACATTTATAAACCATTTTTTGTAACAAAAATCTCTAAATTTATTTCCAATAATATCTGTAAGGATTGTTAAATTTATTGTCATAGCTTCTAATAGAGATTTCCAAAGAGTTTTATAATTTATATAAAACTTATCGCTTTATATATTCTGACAAAAAATATTTTTAATATTTCAGGTAGGCGGCCAGGGCTTCTATTACTTATTACGTGTATTTTTTGATCCTACAAATATAAAAGAAATATTTACAACCATATTCAAATACGGTCCTAATAACAGAAGAGCGCGAATTATCGTTCTGATAGTTGTTCTCACTGTCTTGTTTGGTCCCATGCATGGTAAAAACATTTTTACAAATTAAGTTTTATAATTTATCTTGATTTTATAATTTTATTATAATTAAATATACGTTACCGCTATCCTATTTTTTAATATTTTATCTTTGAAGATTAAAATAATTGCTTAGAACTATATTATGTTATTAAATTATGAATATATTATGAACTGAATAAGGAACACCATTATTAATCTATGCTTAATTTTATTTCAGGCGAAACATCAATTTTATACATATCCACTAGATACAGATTCAACTGGGACGAAGTCAAATTTAGTATTTTTCAGACTTATAATTTTGTGACACATTCCATAGGTAAGTTTAATTTTTTTAAATATAACTACATACAACTATAATCACGCAAGACATATCTTACGTATTATTTTTCTTTAGGAAAAACACATCTGACATTTATTTCCATTTGCGCAGAATATAAACGGTGATATGAATTAAAAGCAAAGAGATTCATCCGATTGTAAATATTTGAATATCTTTGGGTTGGGTTTATAAGGTATATGCAACAAGAAAATATAGGGTACAATTTAAATTGTACTGACATTTATGCCAAATCACCTCATATAGTCCCGTGTGTTTTGTAAGGGGCTACATAGGAAAACAATACAGGAGATGAGGAGCATCTTTCTGATAACGATTAAAAAATCAACTGTGGTTGCCAATCCGCCTGCCAGGCATGTCAACTATGGCATATAGGAGGCCTATGATAAGCAGTAGACTTTTATTAGGTTGTAACTTAACGATTATGCCAAGTAGCCTGAGGAACCGACTATTAATAGAAAATAAATAAAGAAAGATTCTCGGGTGGTAAACTCGTACTGGTAAGTGAAGTGTATTAGATAGAGTGAAGTCCTATTGGTCCATGCAGGAAGCTCTGGAAGGTGCTTTGTATCATTTTTGCGATGCGTATATGTTAGACACTCGCAAAGTTTAGGGACCAGGTTGGCTTTAGACAACTAATTTCATACTAGTTTCAATCAAGGAAAGGATATACTACAGTTCCAATGAATGCCAGATATGCTCGTATCTTTAGCAAGAAATTGCATCATTGGCATCTAACTCACCTCAAATCTAGGCGTAAGTGTAGAGCGAAATTGTACGATTTTTTTTTCATATTTAAAATTCTTATAGGGTGGGATTAGTGCTTTATGTTTAAAGTCAATTTACATTTTTTTTTCAGCTCAATTGAGTAACATATTCCGCCCTCGCCCTGAAAGTTTAATGTTTTATCGAAAATGTTTAGTATGTTCTGTCTCCCGGAGAGACGAAAAGTGGATTGCAGAGGCCCGTCTTGCTACGTTGAATGTATGTGGGGCAATGAATGATAAAATGGATGAAGTATGCGATATGATGTATGGTAGAGGAATAGATGTGTTATGCGTAAATGAGACGAAAAGGAAGGGGAAGGATGTCACTACACATGGCATGTATACCGCATACTGGTCTGGTGTAGACGAGATCAAGCGGGCATGCCAGGGAGTAGGTATCATCCTTTCAAAAAGATTGGGCCAATGTGTGAAAGAGTATGAATGTGTAAGCCCAAGACTGCTATGGATACGAATGAAAGTGGGCTTAAAGAAGTTGTTTGTGTTAGGGGTCTACGCCCCAGATATGTCTAAGCCCACTTATATCCGAGAGCAGTTTTGGGAAAAGGTAAGGATGGTGTTAATGAAGTGTAAGGGAAATGAAAATATTATTATGCTAGGAGATTTTAATGGAAGGGTTGGGGTCAGGAGGCTTGGTTATGAAAGAATATTGGGAACGTTTGGTGATGAAAGTATAAATGAGAATGGTGAAAGTCTCCTCACCGTATGTATGGAAAAGAATCTTTTTGTGACGAACACTTGCTTTCGCCACAAGAGGATTCACATGTATACTTGGGAAAGAGGTGACGATAGAAGCATGATAGATTTCATAATTGTGGATGAAAGATTGAGGGGCGCAGTGGTAGATACGAGAGTTTACCGGGGTTCTAACGTAGGAACGGATCATTATTTAGTTTTATGCCGAATTAATGGTCTATTCAGGCGCTGGCCCCATCGATCGTCTGTGTCTACCACTGCGTTACAGCGTATTAGAACAGAAAGGTTACAAGATGAAAGTGATAAAAACAAGTTCAAATGTAGACTGAAAGAAATTATAAGTGGTTTGGATGAATTATGTATGAAGGAGTTAGACTTGGAGAATATATAGCAAAATGTAAAGAAAGGTTTAGTGGATGCAGCTACCGAAGTATGTGGTGTTAGTAAGAGAAAGAATGAAAGAATAATAATACGCTATGGTGGGATGATGAGATACGTATGGAAGTTGAAGTAAAGAAGAGAGCATAGCTAGATTTACTAGCAACAAAGGCTGCTAATTCTAGTGGTACGAATGGTGATATTGAAAGAAAAAAGGCAGTCTTTAGACATATTATAAGAGAGTAAAAGAAGTAGTTGAAAGAAAAAAGCAAGAAAGAACGGATAAGAATGATAGAAGAATATCGGATAACTTCCAGGCAAATATTAAAATGTTCTGGAAACTTATAAGAGCTGCCAGGGGACATTCAAAACAGCCTATGATGAATGCTATAAGAGACGAGAATGGCTATATTCTGAATGACGAAGTTTGGAGTTTAAAGAGATGGAAGGAACATTTTGAAAGCGTGTTTATGAGTGAGAAGACAACGTGTGTATTAAGTGAAGTAGAAACACCGAAAGAAGAGGAAAGAGGTAGCGAGATAAGTATAGATGAAATAATGAAAGCAATGAAAAGCATGAAAGCAGGTAAGGCTGCCGGATATGATAGAGTTTCACTCGAAATGCTAAGGGCTGGAGAGGAAGTGGTGGCAGGCCTGCTGCACACCTTGTTTAATTTACGCTGGGAACTGAAACGGGTACCGGTAGACTGGTGAAAAGCCGTGATAGTCCCAGTCCCAGGGTTGCAGCAGGACTGTAAAAACTACCGTGGCATCAGCCTTCTTAGCATTGTGGGAAAACTGTATGCTAAGTGCTGTACTGATTGAAAGGGTCGTGAAAGAAACTAATGGAAAAATTTGGGATGTGCAAGCGGGATTTAGAAAGGGAATGGGATGTACAGATCAAGTCTTTTCCATGCGCATGATCGCGGAGAAGTTTCTGGCCAAAAACCAAAAGGTTTTTTGCGCGTTCATGGATTTGGAAAAGGCCTATGACAGAGTGGATAGGGATTTGCTATGGCAAACACTGAACTCATTTGGGTTGAGCGCTGGCTTGATACAGGCATTGGAGTCTCTTTATAGGGACTATAGTGCTTGTGTTAGGAATAACGGGGTCTACTCGTACTAGTTTGACATCCATAAAAGTGTCAGACAGGGCTGTGTGGCTTCTCCGTGGCTGTTCCACCTATTTATGGACAGTTGTTTGCAAAATTTGAAAGTTGAAGAATGCGGATTAAGAATGGGTGAATTAACCGTCAAATGCCTTTTGTACGCCGATGATCAAGTTATTCTTGCGTCGTCGGCGGCCGAGTTGCAAATGATGGTTACATTAATGAACGGATCATTAAAAGAAAAGGGTATGAAAGTGAACGCAAGTAAGACGAAGGTTATGGTTTTTGAAAGAGAAGAAAGTAAAACGATTTGTGAAATAAGAATAGAAGGGGAAATGATCGAGCAAGTAGATAAGTTTGTATATTTGGGCTGCGTATTTAACAGGGATGGGAGATATGATAAGGATATAGAACGACGAGTGAATGCGGGAAATAGAGTAAATGGGGTCTTGCACTTCTATTGTGAAGAGTCAAAATGTGTCGAAAAAGGCACGTATGGCAATTCACAATGCTGTGTTGGTCCCTACTTTAACGTATGGTAGTGAAAGTTGGGTGTGGCAGAAGAAGCACGAGGGTAGAATAAACGCAGTAGAAATGCGGTCGTTAAGGAGTATGTTAGGGCTGAATCTGAATGACAGGGTAAGAAATTGTGTAATAAGAGAAGAGTGTGGTTTGCAAGATGATGTTGTGACCAGGATTAAGAAAGGAATGCTTCGGTGGTTTGGTCATGTGGAAAGAATGAATGAGGATAGAGTGACAAAGAAAATTTATGGTGCAGAAGTGAATGGCAGAGTCGGAAAAGCACGTACTAGGCGAAAATTTATCGACCAAATTGACGATTTATTGAAAACGGGCCAAATTAGGAGTACCCTTAACCAACGAGCATGTATGCGTAGGTGTATGGATGTGAAGGAGGCAAGAGAGGTGTGTCAGGATCGTGCCAAATGGAAGTCTGTAGTCTCTGCCTACCCCTCTGGGTGACAGGCGTGAGTGTTTATGTCTTATGTCTTTTATGTTTAGTATGTTTGGGCTAAGATAAATAATAAATATGAGATAACTAGAGATTATAAATGAAACTCAATAATATATAACTAGAATACTTATAATGTAATTTAATAAAACATCAAACAAAATTCAATCATATGTTTAAAAACAAATCGTCAATTTGTCTTAAAATCTCTCTTCATCTCGATTTTTGGCGTTTTCTAACGGGATTCCAACTTGGCTTTCATGGCTCTCAATCGTGATGAATCCTTATATTGAAAAATTACCGCTTCTGTCGTCAACTTCACAGTTGCTTAACAGTCAGCCTCACCACCAGATGTACTGTTTGCTGAATTTCTTGGTTAAATTAGTGTTTCAAAATCGGCGATTCAGTAATGGTATGTTGCCAATTTATCATATCAATGTAGGTTGTTGCCCGGAAATTAATATCAGGCATCTCGAGTAGCCTTGGTGCAGGGGATTTGTATATACTCTGTGTTTTTAATATACGCTGGGTATGCTAATTCACGAATGTGCTCTTTATTAACTGTAATCATTGCAAGTAGCAAAATTCTCAGGATGTACGAAGTAGATATTGCGTTGAATGACGGGGTCGATCACATATTTCAAGGATTCTGGCAGATATCTGAAGATTAATATTATTTTAAATCGATGTTGATATAAGAGAGCAGGTAAGGCAGCTGGATATGATAGAATATCACTCGAGATGCTAAAGGCTGGAGAGGGAGTAGTGGCAGGCCTGCTGTACACCTTGTTTAATTTACGTCAGGAATTAAACGGGTACCGGATGACTGGTGTAAAGCAGTTATAGTACCAATATATAAGGGAAAAGGGTCAAAAGTCAAAAAGGGCAAAAACTTCCGTGGTATCAGCTTGCTTAGTATTGTGGGTAAACTGTATGCTAAGGTGTTAAGTGAAAGAGTCATGAAAGACTCTGATGAAAAAATTAATTTTTATAATTATTACGGAGAAGTTTTTGGCCAAAAACCAGAAAGTTTTTGTGCGTTTATGGACTTGGATAAGGCTTATGACAGAGTGGACATGACTGTGTTATGGCAAACATTGAACTCATATGGGTTGAGCGCTGGTTTGATACAGGCATTAATGTCCCTCTGTAGGGACTCTAGTGCTTGTGTCAGGATCAACGGGGTCTACTCTGACTGGTTTGTAATCCAAAAAGGAGTCAGACATGGTTGTGTAGCTTCCCTTGTCTATTCAACCTATTTATGGACAGGTGTTTGCAAACTTTGAAAGATGAAGAATGTGGGTTAAGAATGGGCAAGTTAACCGTCGAATGCCTTTTGTACGCCGATGATCAAGTCATATTTGCGTCGTCGGCGGCTGAGTTGCAAATGATGGTTACATTAATGAACTGGGCATTAAAAGAAAGGGGAATGATAGTAAACGCAAGTAAGATGAAAGTGATGGTTTTTAAAAGAAAAGAAAGCAAAACGGTATGTGAAATAAGAATAGAAGGAGAGTTAATTGAGCAAGTGGATGAGTTCGTGTATTTGAGATGTATATTTAGCAGGGATGGTAGATAAGATAAAGATATAGAACGACGAGTAAATGCAGGTAATAGAGTGACTGGGGCACTACACTCTATTATGAAGAATCAGAATGTGTCAAAAATGGCACGTATGGTAATGCTGTGTTAGTCCCTACTTTAATGTATGGTAGTGAAAGTTGGGTGTGGCGGAAGAAGCACGAAAATAGAATAAATGGAAAAAAATATATCATAAATCTTTTAGAAGTATGCTAGAGTTGAATCTGAATGACAAGGTGAGAAATTGCGTGACAAGAGCTGTGGTATGCAAGATAATGTTGTAACCAAGATTAAGAAAGGAATGCTTCGGTGGTTTGGTCATGTAGAAAGAATGAATGAGGAAAGAGTGACAAAGAAAATTTATATGGCAGATGTAAACGGCAGAGTCGGGAAGGGACGCCCTAGTAGAAAGTTTATCGACCAAATTGGCGATATTTTGAAAATGGGCCACATTAGAAGTACCCTTAACCGACGAGCATGTATGCGTAGATATATGGATGTAAAGGAGGCGAAAGAGGTATGTCAGGATCGTGCCAAATGGAAGTCCGTAGTCTCTGCCCACTCCTCTGGGTGACAGATGTAAGTGTTTATGTATGTATGTTGAGTACTTTCTTTACATGATGGTTTATTCTTAATCGGTAAACAAGCTGGCGTAAACTTTTATGAGCAATGTAGCCAGAGTAATCTAATTCTTAGTTGGTTTCTCTGTTGCTACATATAAACGTAGGATTCAATTAGCACGTGTAAACCAACGAACATGAAACTTCTGGAAAAGGACTTGACTGTTACCGACAAATTAGAATAAAAATAAAAATAGTAAAGATAAATTTTTCTTCTCCTTATAAGAAACTTCTTCATTTGTGGTAGTTGCGAAATCATCTGTATTATAAGCTCTGCTCGGATGACGACAATAACATAGGAACATCTATTTCTCAATTTATTAGAGTAGAAATAATTTTTGAGGATGTACCGGACCGATTTCCCCGATCTTATTTCATCTGTAGAGTCTTTTGTAGCTTCTTCATAGTAATAACGTCGACTTCGCCTATTATCATTTTGCGAGAAGTTCACTGATCAATCAAAAATGAATGTTCTCGTTTGAGTTCGTTTTTATCGGTCGAGCAGGTGCAATTCGTGAATTCCTTGCATAAAAATCATTGCCTGAAATATCAAGCAGTTGTTTACTATTTTCCTGAAAGTTATCAAATTTTTCTGAAGAGAGCTTCTTTATAGACTTGAGTAAATTTTTACATTTTAGTGGTAGGATTTTAACATTTGTATAACTCGTGTTCTGGTTACGGTCGGAATAGACGCAGTTTGCCAGATATTTTCAACTCTAGGTGCCAATATCTCCTATTTGTGAAAATATTGGCTCTTTCACAGTTTCCAGTTGCAAGTATACTTCATGACATCTTCAAACGTGGGTAAAGTTTTCTCTTTAATGTCTTGGATATCACAAAAAAGGGACACTTGAATGCACTAAACTTTCTTTCCATGCTTCAAACAATCAAGAAATTTTGTGAAATAGATAAATGCGCGACCGTTCACATTGAAAAGCAATAGCATACTGGCAGTAACACGATAAGTGCGCGACAAATTACCTTACGCACGTGCGCCAAAATTATTTCCCGAGCGCGCCATCATGACTTTTGATTTGAAATAAGTTTACGTAAAAACTTGGTTTTTTATTGATTTTTAATGAAAATAAACTTTATTTTTACTTAAAAAATAAAACAAAGTGTTTCAATTTATTTAATAATAGCATATTTACATAGCTAAATCCTGGGACGAAAATCATTATTTTAGAAAATTCTAACGATCTTGCGGAGACAGCTACTCTGAATCAATCAAAATCATATTTTGAAAGAGTTAATTTGATTTGTAAATGCAGCTTTTTACGCACTATTAGATGATGGTATGTATGCATGGTAAGGTGAAAAAAAAACTCGCTCCGCCCTAATAAGTGCACAAGCATATAAAATGCTAGGACAATTAATTGTACCTGATGAATGCCCCACACAAAATAAGTTTAGCACAGTTAACGGCCTCTGCGGTTAGTCACCGAGTTGTTTTCAGTGCAATAGAATCATTCTGTATATATTATCAGTGCTACAAACACATTCCTCGTTCCTTTAATTTACTGCTTCGTATTAAATAATAAGTCATCATTTAATCTTTATTTATTACTGTCATCGTAATTCGAATTATTTTACAAATGTGCAACGTAAAGAAACAAAATGTTAACTTTCAGGTACTCTATTTTCGATACTCTTTTTAAGTAAATATTTAGGCTGGCACGATGCCCTGCTTGGAATTATTTCCACTGTGAGCAAAATTTTAGCATCATTTGCGTATTGCTTTGCACGCAGCCAGTGGGTATTTTTTCTCGGTAAGTTGTTTTAATATTTTATTTAATTAATCACGATAATTTTATTCATTTATGTTTGGGAATTTTTAAATTTAATATTATTAATTTCAACAATTTTTCGATTTAAAAAAAACCCTTTGATTTTAAAGATGAATAACTTTAAATGTTTGCAGGCTCAATATGAAATAAATGTACGATTAAAGTATGTCAAACATAAAAAGTAAACGAAAAGTAATATTATATTTAGTCGAAGTAATTAAAACTTCAGATATAAAACAAAAATTAAAAACGCACGACCAAAAGAATCGAAAGGATGTTAGAAGTATTTACCTTTTTGACTTCATTTTAAAATTTTGCTCAATTTTAACTTTCGCCCTTGCCTCAATAGTTTTATGTAGAATAAAGATATACATTGTACAGACAGCTGAAACTTACATTTTTATTGTATGATAAATAATAATTGTAAGCTATTTATTTATCATAATTCATAGATCTTGGTTAAGCCAGTAATAAAATAGTAATATCTTCCGTTGACGTCATTCCACGTGCATCACGGTAGCAAGACCTTAGATAAGATAATTACATTATATGCGATAAAATGCACGTGACAAATGTAAGCTTAGGTTATAGGTGATCAAAACTAAAGGTATTATTTAAAAATTCTGTTTGATAACCTTATAAAGAAATGTAAATTCGACTCTATAATATGTTCGTGAAGAAAACAATATGACAATGAAATTAATAAAAAGGGTCTAAGGTGAAAGATTTAGTTTAAAAAAAATAAAAACATCAGAATTCACATATGTAAATAAAGCCACTTTAAAAAAAATGAAGAAAAGTTGCTACGAAATGCTTAAATCGGCAAGTTAGCCAAACGTAGAGTTAATAAACGTGGTTTTAGCTTATCCTAGTGTGTTTTGTTTGAACTACTGTACTTTACGTTCAACGTTTAGACTAACCGAAAACTATATATAGTATTTTATACGGCCATGTTAAAATACACCAAGGCGTTTAAATTCTGTAACTTTTCTATCACTGCGATGTTAATATTAATTTCATAAGATTAACAACGTAAGAATTCAATAACAACTTAAGTTATGTTTGGGATTTTTTCAACTAACAAAATTATTTTCTCAGAAATAATCCAATGTAATAAATAATAAAATTGAATTTTAAGTAACTTCAATGAATTTTTTCATTATTTTTATAAGGTAACAATTCATGTTCTACTAAATAACTAATAATTGCTTCTCCTTTTTATTTAAATTTATGCAAAGCTATTTGGCGAATCTTTCTGTTATTATTCAGTTTATTGCTAGCGTTTAACTAAAAGTTCTGACTGCGTCCCGTCCTTAGTGTGTCCGTCCGTGTGACCTGAATTTTATATAAAATTAAGGTTACACAGAAATAAAAAAATAATAGTAAATGTGATAAAAATGTCCTATTAAAACCGGGTATACGCGTAAAAATAGGTGGTATATGTGCGACCGAATCATTCTAGTACATTTCGTCATGCGTACTGGTACATTCTTATCGATCATTCAAATGGATCATTTCGGGCTCCAGTACTCTGTGAGTGTGAAATCCATAGGGAACCGAAAATTTTTTATTTGAAATAGCACCATCTACTACATGCTACTACATGGTAATAAAGTCATTTTATCGAACTAAAACTTATCGACTTTCAAGGTGGTAAGTACGATCGACGCTAGATGGCATAAATACAAAAACCTCAAGTTATCATATATTTTAAATATTTAATAAATTCGGTTATTCTTAAATTTCATTCCTAACAATACACAATTTCATCTTCCTTTATATATGTCTAAAATAGATATATAATTATTAATAATTATATAATTATTAATAATTAATATAATTATTTGCCGATAACCGATGGGGAAGAAAGGTTTTCGAGTGGCAGCCTCGTACCGGTAGGCGTAGTGTAGGGCGACCCCCCACTAGATGGAGTGACGACCTGGTAAGACATGCAGGAAGTCGATGGATGCAGGTGGCTCAGGACCGTGCTTTGTGGCATTACTTGGGGGAGGCCTATGTTCAGCAGTGGACTTGTGAAGGGCTGTAATGATGATGATGATGATGATGATAATTATTTGCTACAAAATTTAACTTTTACCTCTCTTATATAAGGTGGTTGAAAATTATCATATTAAATAAATCATTTGTTATGAATTTTCTTTCTTGAAAATTCTTTTCAAGTGTTATTTTTAGTAAACTCAACGAAATGATATTTTTAACTCACAGATATAACAAATAAATATAATGAAATTTAGAATAATTTTTAATTTTGATAACAATATTATAATAAAAACCCCTTAAATAATAAATACTCCTGATACTCTGCAGTCTGCATTGTTTATTCGATTCGCCTGTTTATTCAGATCATTCGGGATTCGGTCGGTTTGCGGCTCATTCACAATTCAAACAAATCGCGGGTTAAAAAGGTACCGTCAACTATTTGTGATTGGTTGTACTGGTACATTCAAAAACAAATAAATGTACCATCAATATTTTTATGTTTACCAGCTCAAACGAACGAATCATGCATGATTGACACATGTCTATTACACTGGTAGTCTGTGAGGGCGTGGTCTTTCCCCGGTCGAGCCGACCCATTCTTGCCACACAAATGATATAGCTACAGCGTGACTCTACTACGTATGCAACAGGATTAAGATGTCTCTTAGAACAACAAATATCCACAATAGCCATCGAAATCCAGTGGTAGTGCACTGTAATGTTCGGGTGGTCGGAAGGGGTTTTCAAATGACAACTAGCAGCGTGACGATATATATCGAAATATTTTTATTTATTACACCAGACTATACGACTACTCAGACTTGATGTGACCGACTGACTTAATAGACTATCATAACGGACTGTCGTACTGGAGTAACTGTCGTGTCGAACTGACTTACTGAACTGTCTATTACATTGGGGTTGAGGACCTTATAAATTAGAAGAATGTAAACAATACTATGAGAAAAGTAAACAAACAACTTTGGACTCTGCACTCGTTAACAATCATTGGTAATTACTAAGTTGTTTACTATACGTTATCTTATATTTCACATTTAAGTATAGTTTGATTATAAAATAGAGTAAATATTACAATCCTCCCCTATTAAGAACAATAAACACAGTTTATTTTAAAATTAAAATCGAACAAATAAAATAGTTATAACACTTCAATGTTAACACATAACATAATATACCAAATACAGTTACAATAATAAAATCAAATTATCCAACTTATACATTTTTCTTAACAATAAAATCAAAACTTTTATCAAAAATCAAAAGAATAATATAATCAAAATGTCAAAGTATAAAAATTTTAAATTACTTATACATATACAAAATTAATTTACTTTTAATTTTGCAATTCTTGCACTACGTCTTAAAGGTACTCGTATGTCTGAAGCGCTTGATGTAGAAGGCACTTCTTCTAATTCAATATCTTTATTATCATTATTTACTTTTAAAGTTATACAGTTCGTAATTCTTGCGCAACAAGACCTAGTATCTTCTAATGCTAATAATCTACTATTTCTATTACAAAAGAAATGTCTTCTCCATAAATATTTCGCTAAACGATATATTATATAAATCAAAACCACTTTTAAAATAGAGCAAAATATTTAAGCGAAATAAAAATTGTTACTAACCTTATCAAAAATCGTTTCATTTTCCATTTGATCAGTAATATCATTAATTTTATCTATTTTGTGACTTGTCAAATTCAGACTTTCTAAATCTAATTTCTCGTAGATTTTCAATGGTATAAAATTTATTTTAGTTATATTTCTATTTTTCAACTTTTTTACAACAATCATCTGATATAATATCTATCTGTAGTAAAATTGAATTAAAATTACTTTCTAAACCTAATGTTTGAGTTTGTAGCATTATATTGCTTGTAAATAATTTACAATTGTCTGAATTTTTTATGATTTCACTATTTATTAATTCTATATCAACAGGTTCTTTATTTTTACAATTTAATGTGCCTATTACTTTTTCAGGTGTTACAAATAACCAATGATTTTTCCGATGTAGCTTAAACCATTGTTCTGTTTGTATATAGTCCACTCTAGTATCACATTCACTGGGTAATTTTGTGCTACCGTACATCAATTCGGCTTCACACGTTTTACTTGTAGGTGCAGAATATAAGACAGTTTCTAATTTACATATGTATCTCCCATTATTTTGTAGAATTTTACAAAGATTCAAATTTTCTAAACTATGTAGTATAATGAATTTTTTTACTCGAAATTAAAAAGTATTTGAAATTAGGTAAAACGAATATTATCACTACTTTTAATTGGAACTGGCAAAACATGATATAAATCGTAACTAACTTGAGTGATCAAAGGAGTTTTAATTACAAAAACAAGGTTTTCGTTTGTTACATAATATGATACAATATTTTCTAACGATAATAATTCTGGAATATCTTTTTCAACTAGCTCTAGAGGATATTTCGTTTGCGTAGGTAAATATGATAAAGTTTTTCTTAATTCTATTCCATATTATTCTGGGTTTATGATTACTGGATGTATGGCATTATTCTTCGCGAATAATATTGCATTAATAATTGTTGAAATTTCATTATTAACTTCGGTAGTTATCAAGGTCAATAATGACATGTGTTCGTCAATATCTTGTTTAATTTTAATACTGAATATTTTATCGCCTATTTCTTTGGTATAATTTGATAATAAATTTAAATTTTTATTAAATATTTTTTCGTTAATATTTAAATCAGTAATTGTAGTAGTAGTAGTAAATGTAGTATTGAAATTAGAAATTGTTGATTTAACTATATTAAATTGAGTTTTTAATAAGTTTAAAACTTCGTGTTCATTTTTATTAAGATTTTCAATTGCTTCATTGTATCCTTTCGCATCTTCGGCATCTACAGTTCCAAACAATATTTTGAAAATGTTGCCTACACCATCTAAATATGATCGCTTAGTTCTATAGTTGTGAAAACCCGTTAATTCTTTAAGAATATCCTCTTGAACTGTTAATTGAGGAGTTATTTGTTCTAAGATTACAAGTAATGTCTGACACAAGGAAAATTTAGTAAAAGTTGCGTGATCACAAAGATCTTTGGTTCTAATATACGTATTATGAATTAAACTTATTTTTCTATGGATATCTGCTATATCTAAATATGTAATCAAATTCCATTCACTATCAAAATGATTAACTTTTCCTAAGCTTTCGAAGTAAATACCTCCTTTATCTATTACTTTTATAGTATATAACTTATCATTATACATACGGTATCCATGTCAAGAATATCAGAATACGAACCAGGTTCATTCTAAAACAAATGCATGTTTCAGTCTAATTAATTAATTTTTACTTAACTTTATAGTTGAAGAATTGACTTCAATAATTTTGTAAGGTCCTAGCCAATAAGGTAATAGTTTACGTGATTTTCCCGATTTTATTGCCTCGTTACTTAAATATACCGAATCTCCTATCTTGAATTCTATATCCTTACACTTTTTATCGTAAATTTGTTTATTGAATTCTTTCGAATCAATAAGTTTGTTCCTTGCAATACCTCGTGACTTACATAATTTTAAGGTAAGGTCGTCTAAATAATTGTCATAAAAATATTTAAATTCAGGTTCTATAGTTATAGAACTAGGTAAACATGCTTTAAAGCCAAAAATTAATTCGAATGGTGTAAATTGAGTTGACGTATGAACACTTGTGTTATAAGAAAACATAGCAAAATCGATCCATTTATCCCAATTAGTTTGATCTTCGTTTACGTAATGTTTAAGATAATCTGCTAATGTTGAATGACTTCTTTCTAATGCTCCATTAGACTGTGGATGGTAAGCACTAGTATTTATCTTTTTAATTTTAAATAATTTCGAAATTTCTTTTATTAAATTTGAGGTAAAACCAGCCCCTTGGTCTGTTAAGAGAATTTCAGGAATTCCAAATTTGCAAATAAAATTACGTCCAAAATAATTTCAATTGTTTGGCACGTTGGCAAAGGATAAGCTTGAGAATATTTTGTCAAATCATCTTGTAAAGTTAAAATGTACTTATTTCCATTTTCTGACAAAGGTAGTAGACCTACAATATCGAGAGCAACCTTTTAAAATGCTTTTGTAGACGTTGAAGTGATTACCATTGGTTTTTTATTTTTCTTTCTATCGATTTTATTTTTTGGCATGATTCGCATTTTTTAATAAATTCTTTTATATCTCTTTTCATACTGTCCCATTTATAATTTGCTTTAATTTTTTTAAAAGTTTAATGAAATCCTATGTGACCTGAAACTATATTAGAATGATTTTATTCTAAAATAGATTGTATATCCTCCCTCTTTGGCATTTGAACCTTCCCGTGATAGAAGTTGATTGTTATATCTGTATCTTTAAATATATATCTAATTATTGTTATTACTTTATACCTTTTAAGACGAAGGTTACAAAAACTTGTGAAATTAATTGCCTTAATATTTTCTTGTACTAATACATTTTTTAAATTCTTAAAGCACTCATATATGTTTTCGTACATTACACTATCCCAATAGTTAATTTTTGGAAAAGAAAAATATATTTTTTTACCACTCTCTGATATACTCATATCATATTGAGTTGGTTTCCTGGACCTTAATTCTTTGAGATGAGATTCATATTTTAAAAGCGTCTTATCATTCTCGACATCTAAATCGACCGATGTAAAAACTACTATGTTTACATTATTTGGGAGCTTATTGTTATGTTCATCGAGCTTATTAAATAAAATCGGTTTTCTTTCCATTTGTTTCAAAAATGAAGAATAACTTTCCCCATTTCTAATAATACTATTTATTTTTTTAATATCACCGTTTGATGTATTTTCCGGCTTAATTCTTAACGCTTAACAGGCTTAAATCTTACAACACATTAGAATAATGAAACATTGACTGTTATAATATATTCATAATTGTTAGAAAACGTCATCTGTTTACGTTTACGGTCCACCAGCACGCGGCACCTCATTGGGAGTCAATAAAATACTACATTCATTATGCCACAAGGATTGCGTATAGCTTACACTAATTTAAACTCTAAGCTAACATAATAAGAGCTTATTTTACTGACACTAAATTATAAAGGAGTGCGAGACGATTCGTAATGACTCTCGAAAACAGCACGTAGACGCGGCTCAGAAGGGAAATCCGTCTGTAGTTCTTCAAGAGAGCGTTGTCGCCTTTCTAAAAGAACAAGACCACCGCGCTTCTGCTCCACGCCTCCGGAGTAGTGCCACCATGGAGGACGGAATTGAAGAGCTTCTGAAGGACTTCAAGTACCGGTATTCCACCCGCTTTCAGAAGCTCCGCTGTAATTCCATCCTCGGCCGGGGCCTTGCCGTTTTTAAGGTGGTGGAGAGCCATTCTAATCTCGCTGAGACTGACGTCCTGGATATTATCGGAATAGTGTCGGATAAGACTTGATCTTGGATCGTTACTCACACTTACGTGTGGCTCCAACGATGATGTGTACAGCTGCCCATAGAACCTTTCAATCTCACTCAGAATCTCAGTTGTCCCGGAAACGATGTTGCCACACTCAGTCTTCAGCCTTGACAGTTGGCTCTTTCTGGCAGACAGATCTCTGGCGAAGACTTTGGAGCCCTGGTTCCGCTCGATCGCTTCTTTAATACGAGCAGTATTAAAGTTGCGTAAGTCTCGCCGCATGCATTTGGAGATCTGTCTGTTCAGTTGCCCGTATGCTGTCAAATCTGTTGATGATTGCAGCCTCATCTCCCGTCTAACAGCCGTGAGATTAAGAGTGTGATCGGAGAGTTTTTGTGTTCTTCTGCGGCGGATCTTGCAGAACTTAGCTCCGACCGCATGGACAGTTTCCACGAGCTTGTCATTCATATCGTCCACTGCATTGCAATCTTCTAGACACTGAAAGCGGTTACGTAACTCGAGCTGAAAAGTCTCGGGATTCTGGATTAGAGCACGAGGGGGACGGAGCGTTGACTTCATTATACGAGACCTCTCCAACTTAACGTTTAGGTTTAGTGTGCCTCTAACCATTCGGTGATCGCTGCCAGTTTTCACCCTTGCGATCACTGAGACATCACTGAACAGTTGGCGTCTGGTCGTCATAATGAAGTCAATCTCATTTTTTGTCGAACCGTCGGGGCTCGACCAGGTTCACTTCCTGTGGGGCCGCTTCTGGAAGAAAGAGTTCATCATAAAGAGTCCCTCTTTCTCCATAAAGTCGGCCAACTGCTGGCCCCTTCGGTTCCGTTGCCCTACTCGAAAATTTCCCCACCTTCAGCTCACCGCTTTCTCTTGTGCCCAGTTTTGCGTTGAAGTCTCCCATCAACACCGTGTAGTGGGTTTTGGAGGAATGCATGGCTCTGGAAATATCCTCATACATTTCCTCCACCTCCTCATCGGGATGTGCCGAGATTGGTGCGTAGACCTGTATGACCTTAAGCGAATACCGTTTGGTGATTCTGACTATCAGGTACGCGACCCTCATCGACACACTCCCAATCTTTACAACGTTGTTGACGAGAGACTTGTGGACGATAAATCCGACTCCTCCTTGGGACAGATGGTCGCCCTCCCGGTGGTAGAACAAGTTGCCGGACTCGAGGATTGCCGTATCCTCCCCCTCTCTTCGGACCTCGGATAATCCAATAATATGCCAGCGCAACTTGTCTACCTTTTCTTTCAGCTCCAGTATCTTCTCGTCAGTCCTCAGGGTGCGTGCTTTATATGTTGCCAGGTCGAGTCGTCGTAGGTGGCAACCGAACCTCCACCGGAGATTCTTAGCACCCCCTGCCCCGCCGTTACCATGGTCGCCACCGTAGCCAGGAATAGCGGGGCCGCCGGGAACTGGGGGCCGTTTTTTTGCGTCGTTATTCATGGGGGGATATTTGTTATAGTTGCCACACTTGGCGAGCGGGTTAGCACCCGAAGTTTTTTATTACACAGTTGTTATCAGGAAGATGCTGCTGCCCATCTCCTCCATCGCACGTAGACTCGACGACTTCCAGCCTCCCGAACAAGCCGGTTTCCGAAAAGGCTTCAGTACCATAGACCACATACATACCCTTCGGCAAATTGTACAGAAGTCCGAAGAGTACAATCTGCCACTTTGCCTGGCGTATGTGGACTATGAGAAAGCCTTTGATTCCGTCGAAATTTGGGCGGTGCTACAGTCTCTTCAGCGGTGCCTAGTTGACTGTCGGTATACTGCAGTGCTGAAGTGTTTGAAAAGTAGGGCTACGATGGCTATGCGAGTACAGAACCAGAGTACGAAAGCTATCCAACTGCAGAGAGGTGTAAGACAGGGTGATGTTATATTCCCGAAACTCTTCACCGCTGCGTTTCACGACGACGTTTCAAGCTACTGGACTGGAAAGGATACGGTATTAACATCAATGGTGAGTACATCACTCACCTTCGATTTGCCGACGATATAGTCCTTATGGCAGAATCGATGGAGGACCTTAGCACTATGCTCAATGACCTCAATGGTGTCTCCCAACGGATAGGTCTTAAGATGAACATGGACAAAACAAAGATCATATTTAATGTCCATGTCACACCTATGCCGGTAATTGTTGGGCGAGCATGCTATGCTCGAAGTTGTTGGTGAGTACGTTTACCTGGGACAAATAGTCCGACTAGGTAAGTCCAACTTCGACCGAGAGGTCAATCGACGGATTCAACTCGGCTGGGCAGCGTTCGGGAAATTACGACACATCTTCTCGTTAGGTATACCTCAATCTCTGAAAACTAAAGTGTATAACCAGTGCGTGTTGCCAGTGATGACTTACGGATCTGAGACGTGGTCCTTCACCGTTGGCCGTATAAGGACGCTCAAGGTCGCTCAGCGAGCTATGGAGAGGGCTATGCTCGGAGTTTCACTGCGTGATAGACTCAGAAATGAGGATATCCGCAGTAAAACCAGAGTGCCCAACATAGCCCAACTGATTAGTAAGCTGAAGTGGCAATAGGCCGGCCATATAGCTCGAATAACGATAACCGATGGGGAAGAAAGGTTCTCGAGTAGCAGCCTCGTACCGGTAGGCGTAGTGTAGGGCGACCCCCCACTAGATGGAGTGACGACCTGGTAAAACATGCAGGATGTCGATGGATGCGGGTGGCTCAGGACCGTGCTTTGTGGCGTTACTTGGGGGGAGGCCTAAGTTCAGCAGTGGACTTGTGAAGGGCTGTAATGATGATGATGATGATGATTGCTAGCTGTTGCTTGTTGTGCCTGTTATTTAATTTTTTGGCTGTTGTAATATATTACTGTTCAGTTAGCTGTCTAGCTGAGATGACAATGACACTGTTATTTGTTAAATTATATACCTACGTAATGTTTTGATAGCAGGTCCCCATGGTACATGAAAAAGCTATTGTTGTTTTTGTTTATTTTTCGTTAAGTTTTATTCCTAAAGTAATTTTAAATATTTAGTGTAATATACATAGGATTTAGCGTGTTGTATGTAAAAGTGTATAATAAAGTCGCGTCAGCGTTGCGCAGCCATTTGGAACTACTTTAAGTCTAAGTCCAAAGTGTGGACGAAAAAAAAACAGTGTGCAATTAAAAAAAATTTATCTTTCAAAAGTACAATTACAAATTTAAAGCTTCACCTTAAGCAAAGACACGTAGGAGTGTATGAAGAGTTTTGCCGTTCGGATTTAATATCGGATAGATTCACAAGGCTTACGTCGTCAAAAGTAAACCAAATAATGTTTTTGAATAGTAACTGAAAAAATGTAAATAATTGTAGATAACTAAAACTTTAACCACAGTGTAAATAATGTAAAAATTCAATCAAAATGTACATAACATCAATAAGCTTTTAACTACGCCTGAATGATGAATGAATTTTTCTTAAAATGTTTGAAATTATGAGTAAATAATAATAACAGATACAATAATTACATAGCTTAACATACATTCAGACAGTCCTAACTGTAAAAAGTAGTAAGGGAAGTTCATTACACTTAACATACATATTTTAAATGAAACATGAAACACTCAAATGATGCTAATACAACTTAAAAATATTTTTTTGTCTTCATATAATACTTATAATCGTTTAATATTTATAATATTTATAATCGTAATAATCTTTCATCATAATATTTATAATCGTTATAACAACATACAACAAAATGCTAACACAACCAACAACTGAACCGAACTAACCGCGTGTACAATGTAATATTTGAAACTGTTATAATATATTATAACAGTTTAAAACAACAGTTAGAAAAATATATTACAACAACATAACGAATTAAAAAAATATAACAGTTTCGCCCACCTTTAACTGAAATCGCGCATGTCGTGTAAACGCCATACAGAATACGATCAAATACAGCCACAGTGAATGTACGTCATAAGGTTCAGGCACACATCTTACATCTTAAAAAGCACACTGACCATAAAATGCCTCCGTTATTGCCAACAACCGTCAGACCACCTCTCCTATAGATGTGATCTAAGTGTAAGACATCAGCACCTATTGTATGGTCATCAAAACTTTTAACTGTAGAACGTGTCATCAGTCCACGACGCCTCTTGAGGTGAAAGGTAGACAAAGCGGTGAAAGCTGCTTAACGTGGCTTTCGATCGCAGCCTTCAGAGCGTACTTCCTCTAGCTACCACTTGCATGCGGTCGACACAATATGCTCCATCAACCAACACAAAGGCAGATATTTCAGCCATCAGAAGGGTAGTGTCACTGAAGTTGAGTATATGCATTTTTCGATCATGTTTGTCTCATGCACCAACAAGTTGCCTTCAATAATTACAGGTAAGGTAAGAAATTTACAGAAATACCTTATTTTTCTTATATAAAACATTATAGAAGCCAGACAATCTGCAGCCCCGTCATCAACGGACCTACTTTGGGAAAATCTACTTAGGAGTCGGACAAACCAAGACGCAGAAAGCGCCATTGAGAATAGCGACCCACCAAACAATCGTCACAGAAGCGCAATGCCGCAAAACGCAACAAGCATCAAAACGACTATCATCGGGCTTCCGCCATCCTAAGGTCCCCCATACGATCCCAGCAATCGTCACCACCTACATAACTCCATCGTTCAGAACTTCAATATGCGTCGAATCAAGCACACCTCACCCGAATATCCATCACAAGACGTAATACCGCAAGTAGCAATAAGCATTAATGCAACTATCATACAGATAATGCCCCCTCATTACACGCCCACATGATGTCCGTCGACTTAGGCAACAGAACTGGTAATGTTGTTAATTAAAAATAGCACCAACGTATCATAGTACTAAGCTACTACGACGTCAGTGACCAAAAATCCATGTCCACTCCAGACATGGAGTTGAGTATTCTTGTTTCACTTAAAAGTACTACCAAACACACTCTACCTCCGAATAGAATGGAATAGAACAGAATAAATTGATATCATTTTATTCATTTTTTACTTTTATCACTGGTTTGGAAAAAAACCACTGTCCTGGGAAAAACCAGAAAGAAACCCAGCGGGACTATAATTAAAGCAATAAAATATTTTCACGTAGTAGAGCCATACTGCAGCTATATTAGAAGTATAGTAGTAGCACGTAAGGGTCGCCTCGACCGGGGAAGGACCACACTCTCACAGAATACCAGCGTAAAATAGAAGCTTAACACTGCTATGTTTCATATAGTGAGTGTGGAAAGCCAGAGACCCTTTTTACTGGAAAGGAGGCATTCCATCTTAATCCTTACGGGTGACAACACATTTGCATTTTGATTCGATATCGAGGATAGATGTAGATGTCATGGGCCACAGCAACCACATACCATCTGGTGGACTGTGTGCTCGTTTTTCACCCTTTTCTTATAAAAAAATATATTTATAAAGTTTCAATATATATAATATATATATATATATATATATATATATATATATATATATATATATATATATATATATATATATATATATTTATATATATATATATATATAATTGTAATGAAAACATTTAGAAACCGCATCGTTGCGATCACCTCATTCCCCTATTTTTTTTTCGTAAATTTTCGTAAATATTTTGAGAAGCCAAAGTTAATATATTTATTCCTATAAATTTTTCTTTAAGGATTCCATACCACCTAGGATATAAATCGCTCTTATGACTCTGTGTTCCAAAACAAAGATAGTTTCAATGTCATTCGCGTTACTCCATAGCAAGGTTCCATAATACGACAAAATGCTATGGAAATAAAACTAATCTAGCTATTTCATCACATGTAATTCTTCTAATGTTTTTACTGCATATTCTGCAGAGCTAAGTTTGCTAGCTAGTTTAGGCTTTGCGTCAACTGAAATTTCGAGAAATATAGTGGATTCAACAAGGCTCAGCGCCTCCTCATTTATAAGCACTCTGGTATTCATCTGCATTAGGTGTTATGAATTAAACATTTCGTTTATTACCGTTTAAAAGCAAATTATTGATATTAAAGCGGTCTACTACTTTTGGTATAGCATTATTCATTGTTTCATATTTTAATCATTGTCTTTTAATTCGGATGAAAAATATTGAATGAAACAAATTTTACAAATTTTATCGTGTTTAATTTTGAAAACTAAATTAACCTTACTGAAGTAATTTCAAAATTAAAAGCGACAAAATCCATAAAATTTGTTGCTTTCATTGATATTGTTAATAATATTCACATAAATGTAAGAAATCATTCACAAAATATACTAGGAATACATTTTATTGCTTACATACTGAAATTTCCTCGCAGTGATCTATTTCACTGCAAAAATTGTAAATCATTACACAAAACTGCACTTTACGATTGCAGACCGAAATTTAAGGCGAACCGAAGCCGTGGAATGTATGTTATGACGATTTTGTATAATATAGTCACATAATATAACGATATAAATTTGTTATTTAGTATGTATTTTAAGTCGAGTTGTCAACTTCACCCAAGTTGACTCAATATCAGATATATTACATTACTTAAGGGAACGTTTTTCCGAAAGTATTACAGTAGATTAATATAGCACATAATATAGCAATATAACATTGAGGCCCCTCTCGCACGAGGGTCCCGTGTCATTGATACACCAGGTAGAGCTCAGTATAAATTTAATATTATGGTTTCCAAAGTTTAGTATATATAACGTTTTTATGATACTTTCTACACTTGATCTAATTTTCAGTTTATGTATGTTTTAGCACCTTTAATAGAAATTTTGAACGGGACATCGCTGTTGGCTTTGAGATCAATCCTTTCAAAATTGGTAGCAGCCGATGAATTTGGTAAATATGTATTATAAATTATTAAAGCCAAGATACCATCAGTATTTTATTCCGTACTAAAAACAGGCTTCTACGAAAATTATTTTTAAGGTTCTGGTTTGTTGCCATAATTTGCATCTTTACCAGATGAATTGAGCAGCGCAGTGCAGTGCAGCATGAAATGTTTAAAATCACGCACACGATTGATCCTACATACCACAGTATGTATTTTGGTCAAAATATATCCGCAATAATTACATTTAACGAAGTAGTCCAAGTGATTGTCGTGTTACGGAGAATGCCAAGATCGGGGACGGTGTAATTGAATCCATATCAAGGATATCAGCATTAAAACTAGAGTATAAGTAGAAGTATTATAGAACTAACGATAGAACGAAGTCAAAGGATGTTTATGTTGAACTGGCTGTGATATCTTAGCCTAGCATTAGCAACACACATAATATTTTAAGTTATAAAGAGGATTTTTTATAGGATAATTTTAGATAAATAATGATGATAATTACGCTTTTTCTCAACTATTTGTCAGACATCAGATCAAATTGTATAGGATATTGAAATTTTTAATATATTAAATACATTGGGGTGAAATTTTCTACCGTGCTACCACTATGAAAATTGATAACACTGTCATCTTAATGGCAAGTGGACATTATGGCTTTCAGAATGACAATAGAACTCACTGTCGTCCTGATGACAGGAAAATAGAAAAATAAAAAATTGGCTCTCTTTACGCTTTAGGCTGAAATAAAACAGTACAAGTACTGCTACCTTTTTACTATCGACTGCCGGTAGAGGGTAATGGTGGTAATCTCGTAAAAAAAGAAGGATATATAATGATTTCTTATATTTACCCGAACACTACACATTGATTAAAACTGCTTTTACGGATTTTATCGCGTTTATTTTACTATTATTTTTTTTAATTCTCGACGTTTCGGGCGCTTTCCAGCACCCATAGTCACGGGGACTGAGATGACTGACGTCCCGATGTCATTGTTAAACCCGGAGTACCTTCAGCTTTTTTAATTATTGTTTATGGTCCGATCTATGCAAAATAAACTGACTATGTCCTGAGGTCTTCAAGTGGTATGCTTGGGTTTAGTTTTAATTTTATTGATTGTAGGATCCCAAGCAGGTGGTAGTACCCAGCCTCCTTTTCTATTGAAATTAGGATGTCTTTTAATAATGATTTCTTATATTTACGCGAACACTGCACATGATTAAAACTACTTTTACGGATTTTATCGCGTTTATTTTTACTTTATATTTATACTTTATATTTAAGTAAAAATAAACGCGATAAAATCCGTAAAAGTAGTTTTAATCATGTCTTTAATTTCAATAGCCTCACGTATCATCCTTGGAAGGAATCGGTGTTCTTTCGCGAAGATTTGTGGTCTATCAAATCTGATGTAATGGTTGGGGCCGTCTGGGATATGATCGCAAACTGCAGGCTTCCCGGAACGTTGATGCTTCACATCAGCTACATGTTCTTTTACGCGGGTTCTAATTGATCTTTTTGTTTGTCCTATATAAGAGAGACCACATTCACAATCAAGCTTTTACACTCCTGCATCTTGTAGAGGAATATGACACTTGACTCATGGTAGGAACAGACTAATCTTCTTCGGCGGCTTGTAGAATGTTCTAATAGAAGCTCGCTTCAAGATGTAGCCAATCTTGTCTGTGACACCTCTGACATATGGTAGTACAGCAGGCACACGCTCGACTATGGCCGGCTTCACTCGTTCACTGTGACGTATGCGCGGGACCCGAAGCTTGTTGTCGTGCAGAACTTGCTTGACGTGCTGAAGCTCGGCGGCCAGGTGTTTACTGTCACAGATCCCTCGTGCTCTCTGTAACAAACATTTGCCCACGGTAGCTAACTGTGAAGGATGATGGTGAGATTCACCGTTTAAATATCGGTTTGTATGGGTCTTTTTCCTACACACAGTGTGACCAACGGTGTTGTTAGGATTTCGGATAACTAACACATCTAGGAAAGGTAAGGAATTATTTGCCTCTAACTCCATAGTAAATTGAATTTTAGAGTTTATGGAATTAAGATGTTCTAAAAAATGCAGTTACTTTGTATAATGGTAAAATTGTGAAAGTATCGTCTACGTACCGCTTGTAGATCCTTGGTGTAACAGGTGCAGTAAGGAGGGCTTTCTCCTCAAAGTCTTCCATGAATATATCGGCGACAATGGGAGATACAGGTGAGCCCATCGCAACACCATCTACTTGCTTGTAAAACTCTTCCTTCCACAATAGATAGCCAGATGTAAGGCAATGTCTAAGTAATACTGCATATTCTGCTGGAATATTATTTACCTCTAGTTTCCTAGTTATAATTGATATGCAGTCTTCAACAGGTAGGCATGTAAATAGAGACTGAACATCAAAACTGACCATGGTTTCATTGTCAGTAAGACGTAGGTCTTTTATCTCACTGACAAAGTGGTATGAATACTTAGTGTGTGCTCTTGTGTGTCCTCTGAGTGGTGATAATATTTTAGCTAAGTATTGAGCCAATCTGTAAACCGTTTAAATACAAACCGATATTTAAACGGTGAATCTCACCACCATCCTTCACAGTTAGCTACCGTGGGCAAATCTTTGTTACAGAGAGCACGAGGGATCTGTGACAGCAAACACCTGGCTGCCGAGCTTCAGCACGTCAAGCAAGTTCTGCACGACAACAAGCTTCGGGTCCCGCGCCTACGTCACAGTGACCGAGTGAAGCCGGCCACAGTCGAGCGTGTGCCTGCTGTACTGCCATATGTCAGAGGTGTCACAGACAAGATTGGCTAGATCTTGAAGCTAGCTTCTATTAGACCATTCTATAAGCCGCCGAAGAAGATTAGTCAGTTCCTACCATCAGTCAAGTGTCATATTCCTCTTGAAGATGCAGGAGTGTACAAGCTTGATTGTGAATATGGTCTCTCTTATACAGGACAAACTAAAAGATCAATTAGAACCCACGTAAAGAACATATAGCTGATGTGAAGCATCAACGTTTCGGGAAGCCTGCAATTTGCGATCATATCCTAGACGGCCTCAACCATTACATCAGATTTGATAGGCCACAAATCCTCGCGAAAGAACACCGATTCCTTCCAAGGATGATACGTGAGGCTATTGAAATTAAAAAAAACATCCTAATTTCAATACAGAAGGAGGCTGGGTACTACCATCTGCTTGGGATCCTATAATCAATAAAATTAAAACTAAACCCAAGCATACCACTGCAAGACCTCAGGACATAGTCAGTTCATTTTGCATAGATCGCACCATAAACAATAATTAAAAAAGCTGAAGGTACTCCGGGTTTAACAATGACATCGAGACGTCAGTCATCTCAGTCCCCTGTAACCATGCGTGCTGGAAAGCGTTCGAAATGTCGGGAATTAAAAAAACATTAAAAAAATAGTAAAATAAACGCCATAAAATCCGTAAAAGCAGTTTTAATCAATGTGTAGTGTTCGCTTAAATATAAGAAATCATTATGTAAACCAGTACGGACTGGAAATAGCAAATAAAATACGCCGATTAGAAGATCTAAAGACCAAGCGCGCAAGATACATAACAGCTTTAAATTTCTTGAAGAGATGCAGAGATCATAATCTCATTCCTACGTGTGTCAAGATATCCACTAAAAAAGACATTCGTGGAAGTGCTAAGATCTTAAATCAGGCTAGTAAAAAGTTGTTAATAACGGTGATTCAGCAAAAACGTACCGATCTATATTTCGTAAACAAAACCATAGACAATTCGTCCAGTGAATTAAAGACAGTTTTATCGGCATTTGATTATAAAAATTGCATAAAAACTTTAGATAAACGCGAAACAACTAAATACAATGAATGCAAAAATAAACATATTGATATATACCATAAATTAACAACTAAATCAAATGTCCAACATACGAAATCGTTGACCACAGACACGAATCATAAACAACGCGCTGTCTACAACTTATCGAAACAAACACTGGACGACAACACAATAAAAGTTTTAGAAAAACGGTACGAATTTCGCAATAACACCGCGAAAAATACTGTATGAGGACATTATCTGTAGTGTTGAGGACTGTCTGTATAAAAATAACATTGGTAATGAAGATTTAGAGGCCCTAAGTCAAGACATTTCATCTATGTTACGTCGAAGTTCAGCGCTGAAATTAAATCTTCCCAAAAATGAATTTAACGCATTGAAAAACTCACGCAACAGACCAGAGCTTACGATTCTCCGCGCAGATAAAGGCAATGCTATGGTTATAATGGATACGTCATATTACAATTTTAAAATACAACAACTTTTGTCGGATGAAACTACATACCGAAAGGTCAAAACAGACCCTACAACTGATACGCTTAAAACAACTAGCGATCCAATTAAGAAATACTCCAAAAAATTGAATCTGGACGTTAATTCGATAATACCTTCATGTGCCAAACCAACGAAGTTGTATGGGTTACCAAAAATACACAAACCGAACGCTCCATTACGTCCAATAGTGAGTCATATTGATTCGCCAACTTACAGATTGGCTCAATACTTAGCTAAAATATTATCACTACTCAGAGGACACACAAGAGCACCCACTAAGGATTCATACCATTTTTTCAGTGAGAAAAAAGACCTACGTCTTACTGACAATGAAACCATGGTCAGTTTTGATATTCAATCTCTATTTACATGCCTACCTGTTGAAGACTGCATCTCAGTTATAACTAGGAAACTAGAGTAAAATAATATGCCAGCAGAATATACAGTATTACTCAGACATTGCCTTACATCTGGCTATCTATTGTGGAAGGAAGAGTTTTATAAGCAAGTAAATGGTGTTGCGATGGGCTCACCTGTATCTCCCATTGTCGCCGATATATTCATGGAAGACTTTGAGGAGAAAGCCCTCCTTACTGCACCTGTTACACCAAGGATCTACAAGTGGTACGTAGACGATACTTTCACAATTTTACCATCAGACAAAGTAACTGCATTTTCGGAACATCTGCATTCCATAAACTCCAAAATTCAATTTACTATGGAGTTAGAGGCAAATAATTCCTTACCTTTCATAGATGTGTTAGTCATCCGAAATCCTAGCAACACCATTGGTCACACTGTGTGTAGGAAAAAGACCCATACAAACCGATATTTAAACGGTGAATCTCACCACCATCCTTCACAGTTAGCTACCGTGGGCAAATCTTTGTTACAGAGAGCACGAGGGATCTGTGACAGCAAAGACCTGGCCGCCAAGCTTCAGCACGTCAAGCAAGATCTGCACGACAACAAGCTTCGGGTCCCGCGCCTACGTCACAGTGACCGAGTGAAGCCGGCCACAGTCGAGCGTGTGCCTGCTGTACTACCATATGTCAGAGGTGTCACAGACAAGATTGGCTAAATCTTGAAGCGAGCTTCTATAGGAACATTCTACAAGCCGCCGAAGAAGATTAGTCAGTTCCTACCATCAGTCAAGTGTCATATTCCTCTACAAGATGCAGGAGTGTACAAGCTTGATTGTGAATGTGGTCTCTCTTATATAGGACAAACAAAAAGATCAATTAGAACCCGCGTAAAAGAACACATAGCTGATGTGAAGTATTAACGTTCCGGGAAGTCTGCAGTTTGCGATCATATCCTAGACGGCCCCAACCATTACATCAGATTTGATAGACCACAAATCCTCGCGAAAGAACACCGATTCCTTCCAAGGATGATACGTGAGGCTATTGAAATTAAAAAAAAAACATCCTAATTTCAATAGAGAAGGAGGCTGAGACTACCACCTGATTGGGATCCTTTAATCAATAAAATTAAAACTAAACCTAAGCATACCACTGCAAGACCTCAGGACATAGTCAGTTCATTTTGCATAGATCGGACCATAAACAATAATTAAAAAAGCTGAAGGTACTCCGGGTTTAACAATGACATCGGGACGTCAGTCATCTCAGTCCCCCGTGACCATGGGTGCTGGAAAGCGCCCGAAACGTCGGGAATTAAAAAAAAATAATAGTAAAATATACGCGATAAAATCCGTAAAAGCAGTTTTAATCAAAAAGAAGGTTATATTTCAGAGTATGCGCTGAAATAGCGTGACGCAACTGACTGACTCACTCTTCTCTTCCACAATTCAACAACCAAACACTCATCCAGTCTCCACTCCTTTGTTTGTAGACACACCGTGCATTCGAATTATAAGGTTTGCTTCATCGTTCATTATGATTACAGTGTAGAAATAGATTAATTGATTAGCCTCAGGTGTATTTCCATCTAATAATAATCTGGATGTCTTCGAAGTAAGAGGTAATAGGTTTAGTTGAGCTAAGTCATTCAACTTTATTACCATCAGACAATGAAGACACACGTAACCAAGCCACTGGTGAACTATCGAACTTAATAACTAACATGGAACACTATCATGAGCGCAGGCACCAATCCGTAAGGAATCCTTGGTAGAAAATATAATAAATACGATTAAAAAAGGAAACTTTACGTCTTATTTTAGGTAAAGTTAACTCGTTACTTGCCTTAACTGAAAGTCTCATGCCACTACTCTATGTTCCGATGTACACAAAAGTGTACAGCGCAACTATGGAAGTACTGCCAGGAGCAGTTTTCCTGTTGGGAGCTGCCATGACAATACCAGCTGTTTGTGCATTCACGTAAGTCCACCCAATTTTCACTTTTCTCTTAAAAAATTCTTTTTCTTCCCATACTGTGTTTTCATCCTTTTTTTATCTTCATCATGTGGTAAAATTCTGAATTCGATACAGATAGGATATTATTATCGCCATCTATATGAAGCTCAAAAATACCGTATTTATATATTTAGCGGAGTAAGGAAATCCATCACCCAATTTACTCTCATCGGTGTCTTAAGAGATGACTTTGGAAATGCGAGAAAAATCCCATGGACCCCTAATAGATGTTTTTAAATCCTTTTTATAGAATAATGGTGACAAACGAGCATATAGTCCACCTAACGGTAAGCGAGTACTGTGGCTCAATGATATCTACATTTGTCCTCGATTAAGTTGCGTTGTTACCCTGAGGACAAAGATGGAATGCCTTGTATTCAGCAAAAAGGTTCACCGGCTCTCTACACTCACTGTACGAAACACAGCAGAATTAAATTGCTATTTTACCCTAGTATTCTGTGGAAGCGTTACCCTTTCCCGGCTGAGCCGACCCATTCGTGATACTATCACAATATAGCTGCAGCATTGTTCTACTACGTATATATCTTTTACACCAGAAATTAATTACCTAGTACAGCGATTGCCAAGCCACCGGCCACAGATGGCCATTATGGCAAATTCTTCTTATAATTGGAAAATTCTAATAAAGAAAAAAGATATTAGTGAAACATACTCATTGCACTTTTTAACCGACTTCCATAAATGGACGTGAACACATTCTAAATTCGTCGGAAATTTTTGATATTATGTGTAGCGGTAATTCTTTATCACGTTTTTTATTTCCAAATATTCCACTTTTAATAGAAAGTGGGTACCTCGGAAGTGGTCTCATATTCATCACTAGGCCAAGATCTGATGAACCATGAGAAAATCATCACTCTTCGATTTGTTAGGGCACGAAATATGGCCTCATAATTAATATTTACCACGTTTACCGATTTCGATGATATCATTCTTTTTAGTTTTCTGTCTTTTAGTGTAGCTCTATGAAGTTGGTATTACTTTTTAAAATTCATTTTTTTACAGTTGGTTTTTCTATGACTACCGAAAAAGTTTGAAAAGATCGGTCAAACGAAGTAACGTCGACTAAGTAAGTCTCATCAACTACAAAAATCAAGCTATATGTAACGTTTTTAATAATGTGAATGTTAAAATTAAATAATATAAAATAAATCTTAAAACATATTTTTATTGTGGATAAAAAAACTGACGAAAATAGAAAATTAACGACTTACTTGTTCAACAATATGTAATGGTTTTGATCATTATAATCTATTTTATATTTTGAATGTATAAAGTAAAGCGATTTCTTTAACATGGACACACAGGATACGAATGTAACTATATCACTTATTTTAATTTAAAAGACTGATTTATTATACTGATGACGATAAGATAAAATAAAATAGATATATGTTGAACTGTATACAAAGTAAAACTTAATTAATTAATTAAATCGTAACCAGATGGAAACCTTTGGCAGGGGACACCAAACGGCCAGAGGTTTAGAGGATAAGAAAAAAAATGCGCGGATGATGATGTCTGTATTGATGAGGCTTCTGCATTTGAGCCCAGAGCAATCCTCATAAGCTGATCACCCCTCATATCGATAGCCGCGTGAAACAGGTCCAGAAAATATCTCTTATGATTACTATTATCACAAGTTCACTGCTGAACGTAAGCTCAGACCTCTGCCTCCCCCAAGGGATGCCACAAAAAACGGTTCTTATCGGTTGTCGGTTCTTCGAGCAATAAGACTAGCTATAATGTCACGACCGCTGCCCAGACTTACATAATCGGACAATTTTTCCAAAAATTTCAAGCGTAGTACCTACTCCGACAACTACCGGCATAACTGTGACATGGATGTCATACCTGATGTTTGTCTTGTCCATGTTCATTTTTTACAGAATTAGGATGACAAACGAGCACACATTCCACCTAAGTGGATGCTTTGGCCAACAGACATGTACATTTATCTCTAATTATAAATCGAAATCCAGATGCGTTATCACCCCAGAGGACTAAGAAAGAATACCTAGTTTCCAGTAAAAGCGTTTCCAGTTCTCTGATCTCACTATACAAAATATAGCAGCGTAAAGCTGCTATTTTACGTTGGTATTCTGTGAGAGCGTGATCCTACCTCAGTCGTAATATATCTGCAGCGTGGCTCTAGCACGTAATGAGTCTTAAGAACTATCCATTGTGAGACACTTTTGACCTCGTCGAGCAATGTGCTGATGTTCTCTGACGATTTTGCCATAATTACTATATCGTCGGTAAATCTAATGTAAGTGATATTTTCGCTATTAATGCTAATACCCTATGTTATCAATTATTAATTATTCATTTATTCATTTACACTCTCATGCACAAAGCAGTACATGTGACGGACTTAATGCCATAGAGTATTCTCTCCCAGTTAACCATTAGGCTAAACAGAGATAGACATTTAGGAGGCGGTGCAGCAATAATCGAAATAGGAAGGGTAAAAAATAATAAAATAAAATAATGTATACACACACACACACACACACATATATATATATATACACTTAAATACGTAAACTATATACACATAAATAGATAAATATATATCTTTATACACATACATAATAGGTACGTATAAATATTATCTATGTCAAAACAAATATGAAATATATACGAAAAACTTGCAATGAATTTTTCACATGCTTACGGACTTGATTTTTAAAAACGAACTTGTTGGGAGCTTTTTTTAATGTCAAGAGGGATGTTGTTCCAGAGTCTGATGGTCGTAACGGCAAAAGAGTGAGATAAATAACCAGTACGGTAAAGGAGTGAGCAACTTAAGATTAGCCGAAGAACGGAGAAAATAACAGAGTATTTTACACCAAAATATATTTTGTACAAATTTCTGATAGATTTTGTTAAAAATTAAACGAGAAATATTGATTTCTGTTTATAAAATTGCATTATAAATTCTATATTTCAATTTTAAGATTTTTTTCGTCTGTGCCTCAAATCTGCAACACGCTGTCCACCATGTTAGAAAATGTCGTGACGTCGCTGATCCAGCCTAAGGGTATAAGTATTCTGTGTCACCGGTTAAGAGAATTAGCTAACGTGCTGTGTTATTTCGAATTTTTTTTCAAGTTATCATTATGATTATTAAGTTTTGTTCCGAAAATTTTATTGAAAAGGAATTATGAAAGACGAATTCGTAAAAGCAGAAAGTACTTATCTACCAAGGATAAATAAATTGATGGTGGCAACATTTTTTGCAAGCAATCCCAATTTTTTTTTCTTCTGAGTTGAGGAGTGTTAAACCATCAATGTAAGTACCTATTACCAACTTTTGTTTATACAAAACACAATACCAGGTGAGAGTGTACTTTAATAAAACATATTTTAGTAGCTATCATAGTTTAGTTCATCTATAATTACAATCATTAGCAATCATTAGTTATAATATCTAAGTTAACGTAATTTATTACAAAATTTGACTTGCGATACCCTTCATCTCATGATGTTTTGTTCTATATTAAATGATAGTTAAATATAAGTCATACTTACATCAAAATTATCTTCACAGAAGATCACTCTGGTTTTCGTAGACATTGTATTCGGGTACCTTCTTGCCAGTATTAATCAAGTACTTCTTATATATAAATACTTGACACTTGAATCCATAACTTTCCTGGCGTTCTTATGCTCGTATTTTTGCATTCAAGCTCAACACAACAATGACTTAGATGATAACTCATTATAAAACATTAAAAAGTATATTATTCCTTTCCAAAATCGGCAAAATCGACTACAGTGATGTCACGAGTTAAACAGCATGGCGGAAATTTTCACGCGAAAATTATAAACGATAGATTAAAAGTAATTTTTAAGGCAAAATTCGGTGTAAAAAAATATATAAAAATTATAGTGGTCCAATTATCACTCTAGGATTCATATAGAACAATTTTTGAAAATGGGTGAAGCCGGCCACAGTCGAGCGTGTGCCTGCTATACTACCATATGTCAGAAGTGTCACAGACAAGATTGGCTACATCTTGAAGCGAGCTTCTATTAGAACATTCTACAAGCCGCCGAAGAAGATTAGTCAGTTCTTACCATCCGTCAAGTGTCTTGCTAAAAATGTTAAATATATTAAATCTTAGTCTCCACGCAAGAAAATAGTCAGCAATTTGAAAACTTGAAATAATATTTCAATACGACTATATTATAGTTTCAGCAGCAGGGACTAAGATTTTTGACGTCACAGTATCATAGTTAGCCCGACTACCTTCAGATTTTGAATATTAATTTTAATTTTTGGTCCAATCTACGCAGAACGAACCTACAGTATCTTGAAGTTTTGCAGTGGTATGCTTGGGTTTGGATTTAATTTTGTTAATTATAGGATCCTAGGCAAATGGAACATCCATCCATCTTCTCTGTTGAAATTAGAAAGTTTTTTTTTTAATTTTAATAGTCTCGCGTATCATCCTTGCTAGGAATCGGTGTTTTTTGCAAGGAATTGTGGTCGATCTAAAACATGTTCACAGACTGGGATAGACTACAGTCTGTGAAATTGTTCAATATGAATTTATTTATTTATAACTTAAATATATAACACCTTAAGGTAAAAGGTACATAGGAAGAACTTAATGCCATGTGACATTATCAGATTATTTAAAATTGAATAAAGTACGAGTAAAATTCCATTTAAGCCATTTAAGCTTTCAATAAGAGGAAGATATGTTGTCATACTAACGTAAACCAAAAATAATCCTTATTTAATTGTTAAGAAGGTGCTTCAACTTGTTAATAAGATTTGCTGACAGATTTGGGTAACATACATATGTCAGGTAGGTCAGGAATTTGATGAGAAGTCTGCCACGTGTAACAACGAGCACGCACTCACTAAGAAAATTTAATAAGGCCACACTGTTTATTTTTTTATTTGCTCAGAAAAAATTACGGCTAATTTAAAAAATGAATATAACAAAAATGAAGGCCAGTTACAAGTTTTCACTTATAGAACACTTAATACAAAAGGAGTATGACAGAAGAAATATAAGATTATAGGGCAAAAAACAGTACATTTAAGTATTAAGAACATTATTAAAAGAAAATAAATTATTAGAAAGTCAACGCCTTAGTTGAAGAACGCTGCAGCTTTATGAATATTTGTTGTAGGATTAATAGATCTGCATGATCTAATAGTAAAAGAGTTTGCCTGTAATTACTTGTCACGTATGCTACAGATACAAATGTAGGTTTCCGCACACCATATGATGAGGTACGTTGACCTAGTTTAGCCGGAAGTTCAGGAGCCCCCCTCTTCTATAAAAAAAGACAATGAAAATTTCCGTTCACAATTTTAAAGATCTCTTCTCTTTGTGAGAATGAGATCTGATATATATCTTCGCTCATTTAAAGGAAGTATTTGAAATTTTTACATCGAAGAGTGTATGTAGCCATAACACAATAACATATATACTATTTAATTTGTATTATACAATGTGTCCGGTTTCCGATGTCCGATACTTTAAGGGGTTAAAATACAATTAATTTTATCGACAAATCAGGGATCAATGATTTTTTTTTCGCCATCAATAAAAAAATGGCAGCACTTTAAAAAAAATTGTTGGCGAAGCATAGATGCTTGTATTAATTTAACAATATCTACTCAAGTAGAAGACTTTCAAAAACAAAATTGGTCTCAAAAGTTAGTTAATAGTGTAGACAATAAATCTAGATTCAAAATAATATTTTTTAATTTTTCAGTATTAGTAAAAAACATTTTTGAAAAAATAAATTAGACAACAAATTGATGTTGTTTTTCAGATTCTTAGCTTTAAAAAGAAATATGGTACATAAAATTAAAACCTAAATAAAACCTGATAGACACATTTTTTTATTGGATAGGGTGACAAACGAGCACACAGTTCACCTAATGCTAAGTGTTTGCTGCGGCCCATAGACATCTACATCTATCCTCGATTACAAATCAAAATGCAGATGCGTTGTCACCTGTGAGGTATATATATATATATATATATATATATATATATATATATATATATATATATATATATATATATATAGTATCCCATTGTTTCTACCTATGTTGGAAGCATGCGCTGAGAAATTTTCAGCTTTTATAAAATAAAAAATGTCTGGCGATCAAGAGCTCTAGCTCTATTATTTTACTTATTTTAGATTTCCAACGGTTCGGTTGCTATAAAAAATCGATCTTGACTTAAAAAAAGTTTAAATGGATCGGAAAAGAAGCATTACAAAAATCTTGTCTAAGAAATACAAAAAAAGTGTTAAAATATCTTCAAAACACTATAAAATATCTTACAAATCTTATATGTAGTAGAGCCATGCTATATTATTAGTATAGTTGTAGCATGAATGGGTAGGCTCGACGGGGCAGGAACACACTCTCACAGAATACCAGCGTGAAAAAGTAGCTTAACACTGCTGTGTTTCGTAGGGTGAGTTTAGAGAACCGGTGACACTTTTCGCTGGAAATGAGGCATTCTATCATATTCATTAAGGGGTGAAAACGCATCTGCAATTTGATTCGTAATTGAGGATAGCTGTATATCTCTATGGGCCACAGCAATCACTTACTATCAGGTGAACTGTGTGCTTGTTTGTCTCCTTATTTTATAAAAATGAACCTGGGTTAAGCCAGCGAGAAAATTTCTTTCAAGTTCTGTAAAAAAAAGAGAAGAAACGTTAATGAGGTACGAAAATAAATTTTGGTTGTTTTTGTCCCACTTAAAATTGGACTATTACAAAATATTAGAAAAGCTGTAGCAGTAATTAGCATTCGACATTTTCGTAATTTTTTTTGTATTGCGAAATGTTTTAATTTCAGTTACATTGTAAGCATTTAAGTAAATAATTAATCAATAATGTACCTACGTACATAATATAATTACCAACTAAGTGAAATTTAAAACAAATATTATTATGTTATTCCTTAGGGCCTGCGCTCTCAGACGGCACGTAATGGCACGACGTGTCAAAGGATTTTTCGTTACAAAAATATTTTATACGTTATTCTAATGATCTCATTGAGAAATGTCGCATATATCACGGGGAGTGCTCTGAGGAATTGTTCTGACTAACTCTAGGCGCATAATTTCACTATCATATATGGCGACAAAACTCGCGATACCATCCACACCGTCTGGATGACTGGCGGTCCACCACTGTGCGATTTAAAAGAAGTTTTTTTCCTCCCACAAATTCCTTGTGGAATCAACTAATATGAGAGATTTTTCCGGGCCGATACTACTTAGGGCCCTTCAAGAAAAGAGCTTATCCCTTTTAAGCTATTGCATAGCTTCTATCGCGGGCCTTGAGCGCGGGGACCGAATCCAGAAATTCCGTAACGAAAAAAAACCTCATGCTCCCCACTCCGACGGGCACGGAGTTGTGGCGTTGAAAGCCGTGCATCGTCTAACGTCGTTTCAGTTCGGCAGAATTCGGCACTCGGCAGAGTTCGGCACGGTGTTTGTGTGCATGCGACTAGACGTATGCGTGTACACTAGCTGCTAACTCAATGATAAAAATTCCTGAATAACCTACATGTATTGTAAGATATTAAAAATATTTTAAACAATATTAACTTCTCATTTATTCAATAAGAGAAAAAAAATTGTTTTCTTATAGGTCACCACGCTCAAAAAGTGTAAATTGATTTAATATCAAAGACTTAACTGCATAAATAAAATAAATAAATAATTATAATTGCATAAGTTAATAAAAAATGCTATGCAATAGCTTTACCGCGGCAGTCACCGAGTGCCACACGTATTTTTTTTAAAAGGCCGGCATCGCATCTGCAATCCCCCCAGGTGTTGCATTTGTTCATGGGCGGCGGTAGTCATTTACCATCAGATGAGCCGCATGATTGCCCATCTCCTATAAAAAATTGTCAATGTCCCAATATTTACACGTTTAGACCGAAACGTTTCGCATGAAACCGCGGCATGCTGTTGCACGTCACGGCATTCAAGCGATGCCGCGGCACGCCACTGCATCACGTGAAACGCATATGTTACTTTATGTTGTTAGGGGATTATAAGTGCTAAGTAATTAAAGAAAGGTTGAATTTAGCTCGTTGCGCATCTTGACTTGTTTTGCACGCCGCGGGATGCCACAAGATACTTCGACATGCCGCGAGATGCCCCAGTATCCTTCGGCATGCCGAAGTATTTCTTGCCACACTATGTTATCCCGTGACATCTGTGAGCGCAGGCCTCATATAGGCTTCCAAATACAAAAGATCTTATCCAGTCTTATCCAGAATTTAATAGCTAAAATACGTTACTTAGTAAATTTAGGCGCAGGAAACGAAGAAAGATTTTAGATCTGTGATAGAAATTTTGGTAATTAATTTCGTAAATAAGAAACAAAACAAAATAATATCATATTAACTTCTCTACGCAATGTTCATGTCATGTATTAGAAAAGCAACTTAACATTTCAAATAACTTTAACAAAAGCTTTTAACTCGTAAGTATACCTGCCCGTTTTAAACCCGACCGTTTTCAAACAAACTGCGCTTATCTAGAGTAACATTTAGTTGCCGGTAAAAAAATGCTACTTGTACCTTAATCGCGAATGTAGCAAGTTTTACTTATAAAAGATCATCGTTATATTTCTATTTAAATATATACTGTCTAAAATGGGAAATTTTTAGGAGTATTAATTTCTATTGATTTTAAACAGACACGTAATCAAGACTGTATACATGACAGATTATACAGTTACTCATCATTATATTTCTATTTGAATTTACTGTTAAGATTTTTATGTAAATACTGTTATTATTATTACGTATAATATCAAGAATTAGTACTAAAATACAATATCATCCAAACATAACGCATACCTTACTATAAATAATTATACTCCTGAGACTGTCTTAGAAAACCAAACATAATATTTTTTTCTAAAAAAAAAGAATATTAACAGTGCTATAAACATTACTAATATTCCTCTTAACCACTCGTGGTAAGCTTAAATTGCTTGTATTACAAGTGGTTCACGCCAGTAGTCGAATGGCGGATTCGAACCCACGACCTTTTGGAGTTCGCGGTCCGCGCCCTGCCATTAGGCTACTGTCGCTTCTAAAGTTATATTTCGATAGAGCCATACTGACAGACCATGGTAGCTCAGATAGTTTACGCTCGCTGTAAATATAAATTTTATACTGACAGACAAGACTGTCCACTTCAACATACCTGATACAGCTATAGTTAACAAAACTGCAGCTTTAATAGATATAGCTGTACCTAATACCTCTAACCTGCAGTCAACAATATCACTTTGTAAGTTTTTCTGATATTATATCAGAAAAACTTACAAAGTACAGAGACCTCAAAAATGAAATAAAACGTATGTGGAATCTCTAAACTGTAAGTATAGTACCCATAGTTATGTCAACCACACGGTAATATACCTATAACTTTGCACCTGTTATTCAAATCACTCGATCTACCAGAACAAATTTTTGTTAGTTTACAGAAGGCTTATCTTACGAGCAAACACACGCCGAATTGTCAGAAAGTTCTTGCAGTGTTAATAGATAATATCACAGTAATATATGTAGACTAATAGATGTCAACTTGGCTTAAACCCCTGAGCATCTCAGTTCCGGTAGTAATTCCGAGAGTAAAAACTTACCTTTATTTTTAATAAAGAGTGCACCTGTGCTTACGCACTTATTAGCTCGCAGATGGCTGGTCCCCGTTGAGGACGGCTGTAAAGTAAAGTAAAGTTACAGCCTATATACGTTCCACTCCTTGGCACAGGCCTCCCCTCATTTCTGAGGGGGTTTTAGGGCAAGGAAGTGTAGTGAACACTGTATATCTATTGCTATAAGATCTAAAATAGTAGATAATTGATTTACGGTTGCACATATTATAAGCCTGTTATTTCGTACTTTGTTTTAAATATGCCTGTCGACCGCATGCCGCCACCGACGCAATCTGGCTCGAAATCTACCTTGCTAGCAGCGCAAGCTGATAATACGAAAGTGCCAACGTTGTCTGACTCAGAACTTACTTCTAATGTGTCAAAACGCATCAAAAGAAGAAAAGAAGAAATTGGAGAATCAGAAATGTTAGCATTCAAATCAGAAATTTTATTTATGTTTGGGGAGTTTGAAAAGAAATAGCAACAATACTTTCTGTCTTTGCAGTCGCTAATAGAACAAATCAAAGAACAAAATACTAAATTACAGGAGTCTGTAGAGTTTACTGTGGCAAAATATGATGATGTATTGGAGAGATTAGTTCAACTTGAGAATACAAAAAAAGAAGGTAGAAGCCAGACGCAAATATTCGAAGAAAAAATTGAACAGTTAGAAAAGCAGATTCGTTCTGCTAGTATTAAAATTAGAAACATACCAAAAAATCAGAGTGAGACTAAGCAGGATTTGACAAATACTGTTATAACTATAGGAAACATAATTAAAATTCCAATACAGAACTCGGATATTAAAGATGTTTTTAGACCCTATTCAAAATCAACAAACAAGCCGATAATTGTCGAGTTCACGACAGTATTAGTAAAGGAAAAATTTCTAAGGGCTTCGAAATACTTCAACAAAGAACACAAAGAAGATAAGTTAAACACAGACCAATTATCAATCAAAGGTCCACGCACACCAGTATTCATTTCCGAAAATCTAACGCCAAAAAGCAAACATCTCTTTTATCTAGCAAGAAAACATGCTGTCATGTATAACTATAAGTTTTGTTGGACTTCCTTTGGTAAGGTGTTTTTAAGAAAAGAATCTGGTGCTCCACAGATTGGCATAAATTCGGAAAGTGACATTAATAATCTAAAGAACAAGGAAATATGACTAGCACTATTCATCGGCTGCTATATGTTGAAGATTACACCGCTAGTATTAATGCCTATTTATAAGCACTCAATTTTGTTTAGTACCTTAATATTCTTTAAAATATGTTTTCTCTTAATATTGATAGTATTTTTTTAACACACATACAAACACCTACTTTCAATTACATATTATAAGCGTCGTCCACTTCCAAATATACTTAACAATACCACGAAATATACCATCTTTAATATACTTTTCAATATGCATAAAATTTGTCCTTGATTATATTGATACTGTTATATTCTTTAATAAAATTCAATCCAAATAATATTAAAGACATTGACAGTAATGTTAATCCGCACTGTATCTATGTAGATGACACAACATGTTGTTCAGAACTATTGAGTAGCTTTTGTAATAACTTATCAATATTAGCTCTTAATATTCGGAGCATAAATCGTAATCTAGATTGCTTATTTTTATCTCTAGCCTGGAATACACTATCGATATTCTAGTACTAACAGAATGCTGGACTAATGAATATAAAAATTCACCTGATATATATGGCTATAAAGTACGTTTTACTAAAAAGAGTTATAACCAAAACGACGGTGTGGTAGTTTACATACGAAACACCATAGAATGCACGGTGAATGAATACTGTATAACAGAAGGTAATTGTTTAACAGTAACATTGCAGAACGACACTGTTATCATTTGCACGTATAGACCACCTTGTTTTTCTAAACCTACAAACTACATTGATTCATTAGGTAACCTACTTCAGAACCTACCCTCACGCAATATTATCTTGGCTGGAGATGTCAACATTGATATTCTTCCTAATCAAATATCTAGTCACGCTTGCTCGTACGCAACTGGCCTATTATGGTCTCATTCCGGGCGTCGATAAACCAACTAGATATAACACCTGTATTGACCACTTCATGATAAAAACAAACCAACGATGGCAATCGTTCGTTTTTAGTGAACTTACCGATCAGTCGCCAATTTTGCTACTTGTAGAAAATATTAACTCACCTGCTCAAAATAACAAATTGAAGTACATAAATAAAATAAACTATAGTGCTATCAAAAACGACTTAGCATTGGAAAATTGGCAAGAGTATTTACTTATAAATGACACTAACAAAGCTGCAGAAAATCTTATAGATAGAATAAAAAATGTGATCAATAAAAACACATACGCTATAAAAGTCTCTAACAGGAAAAGACGCCTAAAACCATGGATTACGGACGGAGTAGTTAGAGCAATAAGGAAAAGAAATAAATTGTATATCAATTATAAAAAGTCTACAAACGATAACACACTCAAATTTAAATACATAAATTATAGAAACATATGTAATAATATAATTAAAACACTTAAAACTAATTATTACAAGCAGCAATTTACTAAACATCTTAAAGATAGTAAGAAAACGTGGAACCTAATTAAAGAAGTTGGGGGTTTCACAAAAAGAACCGAAACAGCTGAATGTCTCATGAAAATTAAACCAACAGTAAAGGAATCACTTAACGAAATCAATAATTATTTTACCAGTATTGGCAACAGTATAGCTAATAATACACTCAAGACCTTAAATACTACAGACATTGAATTAGCTTCCAAAATCTTTACAAAAAGTGCTCCATTAAACTCATTTGTGCTTTATCAAGTTAATCCGTTGGAAGTAGTAAGTGCCATAAAGGACCTCAGGCAATCTAGTGCAACTGGCTGGGACGACATACCTTGTAGGGTACTAAAAGACAGTTGTCATGTTCTGGCGGAACCTATGATGCATTTGTGTAACCTGAGCTTTAATACAGGTACCTTCCCTAATATATTCAAAAGAACAGTAGTTACACCGTTATACAAATCAGGTGACAAAAGACTTCCCACCAACTATAGGCCCATTTCATTGTTGACTTCCTTATCTAAGGTTATGGAAAAAATTGTAAACAAAAGACTTTTAAGATATCTAGAACAACATAAATTTATATCCAATAACCAATTTGGATTTCGATGCGGACGATCTACGGATGATGCTGTTCAAAATCTTACATCACAAATAGTCAATCATCTGAATGCGGGTGATAAATGCCTTGGCGTATTTTTGGATCTTCAAAAAGCATTCGATACAGTGTCTATTCCCATCCTACTGGCACGTATGGAAGGCTTTGGTATAAGAGGTACCTCGCTAATGTGGTTTAGAGACTATCTGAGTGAAAGAAAACAAAACGTACGACTTTATAACTTACTAAGTGACAGCGCATACTGTACATATGGTATTCCACAAAGAAGTACACTGGGCCCCACGATGTTTGTGATCTACATTAATGACCTGTGTAATACAGTAGTAAATGGTGCAACAATTCAGATGTTTGCAGACGATACTGTACTTCTATTTCGGGAACGAACCTGGAACTCAGTATACAAGTTAGCTGAAGAAGGTTTAAAAACCGTTACTGCATGGCTGGAAGACAACCTACTATCATTAAATACGTCTAAAACAAAGTTCTTAAGCTTTAGCATTACAAATGCTTGCAAGCCGAGTGTAAATTCAAAATTAGTAATACATAAATTTCCTTGTAACAGGTTTCCAACCACCACACCTGCATGTAACTGTCCGCACTTATTGCGTAGTGACAATGTAAAATACTTGGGCGTAATTATTGATGACAAGTTAAATTGGTTAGCACATATCGCTGCTGTTAGTAATAAATTAAGGAAGCTCATATATGTGTTTAAAAACTTAAGAGATGTTTTAGATAATGAGGCTATAATGAAAGTATATAAAGCCCTTGCAGAGTGTGTTATGACTTACTGCATTAGTTCTTGGGGTGGGGCAGCTAAAACACACCTTATCGAACTCGAACGTGCACAACGTGCTTTATTGAAAGTTATTAAAGGCCTACCTTTTAGACACCCGACTGAGGACTTATACAAAATATGTGGCGTACTTACCATACGAAAGTTATATATCTTCCATTCTATTCGTAAATATCACAAAAGTACTGCTTCTCAAATACAAATAAGTGATAAGAGGACGGTCCGCTATCCCTTGCCTGCCTACAAGAGCAACTTCGCTAGAAGACACTTTAACTATTCTGCTACATTACTGTAGAACAAATTAAATACAATTTTTAAAACCGCTCATCTAAGTAATCATAATATTAAGTCAATTTTACTAAAGTGGTTAAGTAATTTTGACTATGACGCTACTGAGAATCTTATCGTTTCCACTAAATAATTCTTATACAATATTACGACGTTTACACGCACATACACACACGCACACGCACACACATACACACACACACACATACACACACACACACACACACACACACACACACACACACACACACACACACACACACACACACTTTTTATTTACCTTATTATTATTGTTTTTTTTTCTCTCTCTTTATACTTTGTTAAGCTATATGTTATTTTTGATGTCATTCTAATTAATTTTTTATACCGTTTGCTATAATAGTTTGTCACATTACAACTATATGTCACTGAAACGGGGAGGATGCTGTAGCCTGTAACACAGTTTTCAACTACCACGGGCTACAGAGCTTCAATATGATTTGTTTGTAAAAGTTATGTGAGAAACAAAAAATTATTATTATTATTATTATTATTATTATTATTCTAATGATCTCACTGAGAAATGTCGCAAAGAATATCACGGGGAGTGCTCTGAGGAATTGTTCTGACTAACTCTAGCCGCATAATTTCACTATCATATATGGCGACAAAACTCGCGATACCATCCACACCATCTGGATGACTGGCGGTCCACCACTGTGCGATTTAAAAGAAGTTTTTTTCCTCCCACAAATTCCTTGTGGAATCAACTAATACGAGAGATTTTTCCGGACCGATACTACTTAGGGCCCTTCAAGAAAAGAGCTTATCCCTTTTAAGCTATTGCATAGCTTCTATCGCGGGCCTTGAGCGCGGGGACCGAATCCAGAAATTCCGTAACGAAAAAAAACCTCACGCTCCCCACTCCGACGGGCACGGAGGTGTGGCGTTGAAAGCCGTGCATCGTCTAACGTCGTTTCAGTTCGGCAGACTTCGGCACTCGGCAGAGTTCGGCACGGTGTTTGTGTGCGTGCGACTAGACGTAACGTATGCGTGTACACTAGCTGCTAACTCAATGATAAAAATTCCTGAATAACCTACATGTATTGTAAGATATTAAAAATATTTTAAACAATATTAACTTCTCATTTATTCAATAAGAGAAAAAAAATTGTTTTCTTATCGATCACCACGCTCAAAAAGTGTAACTTGATTTAATATCAAAGACTTAACTGCATAAATAAAATAAATAAATAATTATAATTGCATAAGTTGATAAAAAATTCTATGCAATAGCTTTACCGCGGCAGTCACCGAGTGCCACACGTATTTTTTTTAAAAGGCCGGCATCGCATCTGCAATCCCCCAGGTTTTGCAATCGTTCATGGGCGGCGGTAGTCATTTACCATCAGATGAGCCGCATGATTGTTTGCCCATCTCCTATAAAAAATTGTCAATGTCCTAGTATTCACACGTTTAGACGGCATGATACCGCGGCATGCTGCAGCACGTCACGGCATTCAAGCGATGCCGCGGCACGCCACTGCATTTGATTGTGAAACGCTTTTGTTTTTTTGTTGACTGCAGGGGATTATAAGTGCTAAGTAATTAAAGAAAGGTTGAATTTAGCTCGTTGCGCGTCTTGACTTGTTTTGCACGCCGCGGGATGCCACAAGATACTTCGACATGCCGCGGGATGCCCCAGTATCCTTCGGCATGCCGAAGTATTTCTTGCCACGCTATGTTATGACGTGACATCTGTGAGCGCAGGCCTCATATAGGCTTCCAAATACAAAAGATCTTACCCAGTCTTATCCAGAATTTAATAGCTAAAATACGTTACTTAGTAAATTTAGGCGCAGGAAACGAAGAAAGATTTTAGATCTGTGATAGAAATTTTGGTAATTATTTTCGTAAATAAGAAACAAAACAAAATAATATCATATTAACTTCTCTACGCAATGTTCATGTCATGTATTAGAAAAGCAACTTAACATTTCAAATAACTTTAACAAAAGCTTTTAACTCGTAAGTATACCTGCCCGTTTTAAACCCGACTGTTTTCAAACAAACTGCGCTTATCTAGAGTAACATTTAGTTGCCGGTAAAAAATGCTACTTGTACCTTAATCGCGAATGTAGCAAGTTTTACTTATAAAAGATCATCGTTATATTTCTATTTAAATATATACTGTCTAAAATGGGAAATTTTTAGAAGTATTAATTTCTATTGATTTTAAACAGACATGTAATCAAGACTGTGTACATGACAGATTATACAATTACTCATCATTATATTTCTATTTGAATGTACCGTTAAGATTTTTATGCAAATACTATTATTATTATTACGTATAAAATCAAGAATTAGTACTAAAATACAATATCATCCAAACATAACGCATACCTTACTATAAATAATTATAATCCTGAGACTGTCTTAGAAAACCAAACATAATATTTTTTTCTAAAAAAAAAGAATATTAACAATGCTATAAACATTACTGATATTCCTCTTAACCACTCGTAGTAAGCTTAAATTGCTTGTATTACAAGTGGTTCACGCCAGTAGTCGAATGGCGGATTCGAACCCACGACCTTTTGGAGTTCGCTGTGCGCGCCCTGCCATTAGGCTACTGTCGCTTCTAAAGTTATATTTCCATAGAGCCATACTGACAGACCATGGTAGCTCAGATAGTTTACGCTCGCTGTAAATATAAATTTTATACTGACAGACAAGACTGTCTACTTCAACATACCTGATACTACAAACTATATTTAACAAAACTGCAGCTTTAATAGATATAACTGTACCTAATACCTACAAACTGCAGTCAACAATATCACTTTGTAAGTTTTTCTGATATAATATCAGAAAAACTTACAAAGTACACAGACCTCAAAAATGAAATAAAACGTATGTGAAATCTCTAAACTGTAAGTATGGTACCCATAGTTATGTCAACCACACGGTAATATACCTATAACTTTGCACCTGTTATTCAAATCACTCGATCTACCAGAACAAATTTTTGTTAGTTTACAGAAGGCTTATCTTACGAGCAAACACACGCCGAATTGTCAGAAAGTTCTTGCAGTGTTAATAGATGATATCACAGTAATATATGTAGACTAATAGATGTCAACTTGGCTTAAACCCCTGAGCATCTCAGTTCCGGTAGTAATTCCGAGAGTAAAAACTTACCTTTATTTTTAATAAAGAGTGCACCTGTGCTTTCGCACTTATTAGCTCGCAGATGGCTGGTCCCCGTTGAGGACGGCTGTAAAGTAAAGTAAAGTTACAGCCTATATACGTCCCACTGCTGGGCACAGGCCTCCCCTCATTTCTGAGGGGGTTTTAGGGCAAGGAAGTGTCCGCCGCGCTGCCCCAATGCGTGTTGGCGATCTTCACATGTCTTCGAAATATTTTTTTTTCTTATTCCTCAGACATGCAGGTCACGATGTTTTCCTTCACCCCAGAACTTGGTAAATCAGCACTTAAAATTGCAATTAACAATTTCATTGGTGGAGGACGGCTGCCGTGACCAAAATTTGGTGTAGAAGACATTATTATTACTGGTGCTAATCACCAATATGTGAAATTTATGTTCAGTTTATTTTCAGTCTAAAGTGATCACTTCGTCTATCTACCAATAATATAAATAACATTCGAGTGCCGTTGGTACAATAAGACAGGGTTTGTCAAGACATAGATCTTAACTCGTTTAATACATGATAGAGCCAAGCTGCAGCTTTCTTTTGGTTGTGGCACGAATGGGTCGGCCCGAGCGGGGTAGGAACACGCTCTCACAGAATATCAGCGTAAAATAGCAGCTTAATACTGTTGTGTTTCGTACGGTGAGTGTACAGATCCGGAGACTCTTTTTTACTGGAAACGAGGCATTCCATCTTAGTCCTCAGGGGTGGCAACGAATCTGGGTTTGGATTCTTAATTACGAGTAAGAGAAAAATTCAGATGTCTATGGGTCACACCATCCACTTACATTTAGATGAACTGTGTGCTTGTTTGTTACCCTTATTTTATAAAAAAAATAGTGTAATACAGTACAGCGGGTAATGGTTCAGTTAACACCTGAAATTGGAAACGTAACCAAAATAATTTCTTTTCACTGCATACTTGTATGTACTACAACTAAATATAACCGCAACTGAGACGTTAATGCTTGCTTTGTGACAGTACTGCAGCAACTTGAGATGATTTTGAGTGTAGATTTATCGCATGCTTGGCGAAAATTTCTTACTAAGAAATAACCTAATTCGAAGAATTATCCCCGTGAATTTGCGCAGAAAGAACGTAACGAGCACTATTTGCAATTTAAAATGAATTTTCAATTTACAACCTTCGTTTATATGACATAAACATGGTAGTTTACAGTCCACCGGATTATAAATGGCCATTGTAGCCTGCCTGCATTCAACTCCAAAAATAATTACAATTGTGTTTTCACTATGATGCATAAAATAAAATACTTCATACTCTTGTTTAACGGGCTATATTACCCTAGAAATAAAAACATAACTTCAGCTACCGTACTAATATCTCTTTACTTTAACAAGGCAATAAATCTTTATTGTTATTTACCTCATTCAGACAGGGACAGCTTGACGCCTCGTTATATATTTGTTTTATATTATTTATTACAACACCAGTTTTCCAGTTAATTTACCTAGCTCTTATGTTTACAACTGCAAGATATCTTCAATTTATATTTCATATCACACCGTCCTATATTAAGACATTAAATAATGCATTGCTAACCTCTATTTGAACTAAGCAAAACTGCTTAGCTCAAATGGTAAAAGTATTATTTTTAATGAAATTAAAGGTAAGTTTTTTTAATATTTTGAAAATAATTGCCGAATAAAAATTAAACAAAACCCGCTTAGAATGTTTGAACGCAATGTTTACGCAAATATTTTGTGCTGCATAAAGTTATCATATTGTATTCGATATGATTTTGCTTGTATTTTAAATCAATATGACTACATACGTACATACTAATACTAGTCTCAGCAAAAACAAATATATATAGGTATGTACCAATAGAATAATTTTTCTACTCGAACAATATATTTGTAAAATGCAGTTTTTTTTCTTATATTAAACACAAACATCAAGGGCTAGTAATGATACTAATAAGGGTATAGGGTATAGTGATGATAATAATCATTGTACCGTAAGGCACAACTTTTTCAAATTAAAAGGGAAACTAAAATGTTAACTGTTAAACATAAGTGTTTTATGTGTTTATTTTGCACATAATTTTTCAAGAGTGTAAGCTACTTCATTCATGACTAACTAATAACGAAATAATTATAATTTTATCCCTAATCACAGAACTTGTCCACATTATACTTATCTTAGTTCTTATCAATGTAACGGAGACAGTCATAATAATTATTGTAATCCCAATTATCTTTTGGCCGAATATTTATTTATTACATCTCTATTGTAAAACACATTATACTAAAGAGTAGCACTATATATACCATAGAGTATACATAGTGCACGCTATGCTTATATATACTATAAGGTTAGAATACGCGGATTTAGTGCATAGAATTTCTCCACCAATTAACCATGTGAGGAATGGAGAAATAAAAATTAGTAGCTTTTAAAAACACTGTTAAAAATTATACAAATAAACATACAATATATACGCATAAGTTATGGCTGAGCACCCCTGCCAAATCTCATTCGTTCGCACATCATCAGCAATCCCATCTTGGTCAAGCGTATGCGGTAAATAAGCTTAGTAAATAGTTTTGTTGCATATAATTTAAGTATAAATAGAAAATTGTAATCAGTTAATATCGAATATTGTAGTAATAAACTTCTTACTGTAACTCTGTCAAAATAAATAAATATATTTTTTATTGAACTTTGGTTCATTATCTTAATTGGCGCAGTCGGTAGGGATCCGTAAGACCAAGTATTATTTCGTGCCGAATAAAAGTTTTCGCAGAAAAATCGGTCGTACGTCTCAACGTTTTAATCGGGAAAAAAGGAACAAACAAATTTATTAAGGAACAGACCAATTTCAAGTTTTTATTGAAGTTTGGTTCATTATCTTAATTCATACATACTGTTAGGAGCTTAGAGTTCGTGGCACTTAAAACTGCCGATTGAATTAAAGTGTCAATTACCAAAATTAACACTTTAATTACCGATCATCAATTACAACTTAAAATACACTAATAATTAATCATACTAAACACTGTAGTTCGCAGTTATATCGCTTCGAAGTATTCGCTTGAATTGCCGATTCAATAATGACCCAAATACGACGTCTAAACCGGCTTTGAAATATCTAGAACATTCGAGCATATACCAATCCCGACCGATTACGTGTAGAAAGTTCTCTCCTAGTTATGCCACTCGATATTATATGAAGCTAGTGGAAAAGTTCTAGCACGGAATTTTCTAGAAAACTCTGCTAGTTCTGCTACTCGGTACTAGATAGCGCTAGTGGCATGATTTATTGCTTGCCACACTGCCCCCTCGTAAGACACGCTCGTCGCGAGCATTATCGACCGCATAATAACGCGTCAGTCGATCCACATGGACGATCTTAGGAGTACCCCTTGCATCTTTCTGTATCCGGTAGGTAACATCATTGATCCTTGTCACAATTCGGTATGGTCCTTCTCATTTTGCTTGAAGCTTAAGAGATTTCCTGAACCTTCGTCAAACCCTTTGTTGATCAAATTGCGGTCATACTGGGTTTTCATCTTTTCAGACATTTGCTGGCCCGATGGTCTGAGGTGCTCATAAAAGTTATTCATTTTGTTCCGCAAGTCATTCGCATAATCAGTTATGCTGTGAAGGACATCAGGTGGGATTCAGGTGATCAGGTCTGCAGGTAGCCGTTATTCTCTTCCAAAGTTTGCGAAAGCTGGTGTCACTGAGGTACTTTCATGAACAACTCTTCGATATGACAAAAAAAACGGTTGTATGTGCTTGTCCCAATCTCGTTGCCGATTTTCCACAACTTTTGCTAAGTACCTCTCTAAAGTCTGATTAAATTGATTTACCATTCCATCAGATTGCTGGTGGTAAGAAGTTCCGTTTGTTTTATGAGTACCCATAGCTCCTGGCTTTTGAGTCTCAAATATTCCAGGAAAGGCATGTTTCCTGGAATATTTGAGACTCAAATATTCCAGGAAATATGCCTTTGTTAGTTTTTTTCCTTCCTTGATAGCTGCGAATCTCCAAAGGCACTCTTAAACGAAAGAAGACTTCATGAACCAGTTCATCTGCAACTGTTGAAGCTTCTTGATTTGGAATAGCGAAGACTTCTGGCCACTTAGTGAAGTAATCCATCAGAACCATGAAATATTTGTTATCACTTTCACTTTTCGGAAACGGCCCCACCACGTCAATGGCTATTCTCTCCCGTGGTGTACCAACATTGTACAACTTCAATACACCTCTACTACAAGAATGAGGTCCCTTTACAGCCGCACAACTTGTACATTTGCGACACCAATCCTCGACATCGTCACGACAGTGGATTTAGTAAAACCGCTCTGGGATCCTCAGTAGAGTTTATTCAATTCCCAGATGGCCTCCGGAACAACCATTACGGCACAGCCGTAAAACATCCGATATTTTAGCTTTAAGGGCAAAAAGGGCCATTTGCAAATAACTGCTGTCTCCTCGACCAATTTACAATTCACGGCACAGAACTCCATCCTAAAGCAGCAAGCTGTCCCATTAGGCACAATAGCTTTTCGTAGTCGAACTCATTGCGGAGACGTCGCTCCACTTGAGCTTGGGAGCACTGGCCTCCATCCATTCCAGAATCGGCTTGATGTCCGTATCTTCCTGCTGTGCATGCTGTAAGCTATCCTTCTACTCGTGGCTGAGGTGGTCTGTCCTGAGCATTCTCACAGATACCACTTCCTTATCCTCTTGTCTAGTACATTGCTTGCATTCTTCAGGACAAGGTCTTATTGACAATGCATCTGCGTTGCCATGAGATTTCCCGCTGCGATGTTCCATCACAAATTCATATTCCTACAGTATTTCAATCCAACTCGCGACTTTCGTTCTGGATTTATGAACCGAAATAGCCATTTCAGTGCAACATGGTCAGTTCGTAAGTAAATCCGCCCCAGAAGATATTTTCTAAAATGATGCAACGACTTTACCACGGCATGCAATTCGCGTCTTGTTACACAATAGTTCCTTTCCGGTTTTGACAACGTTTTGTTGAAGTATGCTATCACAACCACTTGATCACCATTCCTTTGAGACAACACACCGCCAAGTCGTATATCACTTGCGTCTGTGTCAACTGTATATTACTTGCCGGCATCGGGGTATACGCAAAATTGGTATATTGCACAGACGGTCCTAGAGCTCATGAAATGCAATATCGCAACTTTTATCCCATCAGAAACGTTGCTTCTCCTCGGTTAGCCTGTGCAGAGGTTTGCCTATATCTGCAAAGTTCTTCACAAATCGCTGATAATAGGAGCACTAACCCAAAAATGCTATAACCTGCGTCTTGTATTCTGAAACCGGCCAATCTCTGACAGCAGTGATTTTCTCTGGATCCATGCGGATACCTTCTTTCGACACTACATACCCCAAAAAGCTAACTTGCCGTTTGAATAATGAACATTTCTTCGGACTCAAATTGAGGTTGGCACTTTGGATCTTCTTGAGCACACGTTCCAGGTTTTGAAGGTGTTTCTCAAACGTACGGCCTACGATAATGATTTCAACTAAGTAGACCCGACAGGCATCGCCAATTAGCACGGTAAGTACAAGTTTCATCAACCTTTTAAACGTTGCCAGAGCATTGCATAATCCGAACGGCACAGATAATTTTTTGTCGATAATGCAGTTTTCTACTTGTCCTTAGGGTCGATTTCAACTTTCAAGTAGCTAACTTTTAGGTCCAGCGTGCTAAATCAATTTACTCCTGTAAGCATGTCCAGCGTGTAATCGATTCTTGGCAGGGGATAGCTGTCCTTCTTCGTAACGTCGTTTGACGATGGTAATCAACACAAAACCGCATGCTGCCGTCCTTCTTTTTACCAGCATCATATCACATCAAATCCGATCGGCTTGACTCATTGCCACTGCAAAGAGATGTTGCATCTCTTTGCGTATTTTATCGCATCTATTACGGGGTGTGCTCTGAGGAATTGTTTGGACTAATACCAGCCGAACATCGCACAACGCGACAAAACTCGCGATACCATCCATACCATCTGGATGACTGGCGGTCCACCACTGTGCGATTTAAAAGAAGTTTTCTTCCTCGCAAAACTTCCTTGTGAAATCGACTACCACCAGAGATTTTTCTGGTCCAATACGAATTAGGGACCTTCAAGAATAGAGCCTATTTCTTTGTAAAAGGCTGGTGACGCATTTGCAATTCCCTGGTGTTGCAGTTGTTCATGGGTGGTAATCACTTACCATTAGGTGAACCGTATTCTCATTCGCACCCTTTCCTATATACAAAAAAAAACAATAAAATTTGCTCCTTTTAGCTGGAAATTACGTTAATTAGATACGGTCAATCAATGATATTAAGCAGAAGCTGTCTACTGCCAGGAGTGCATCATCATCTTAATAGAATATACTCCAACTAAAATCCACAACATTTCTTCAAAACTTACCATTGCTCATTAATTATATTTCTTTAATAGCTATTTTAATATTCAAACCTCATGAACATACTCGTGCCGCTCTCAATAAAAGAATTTCAATGCGATATAATAGGCAACTTTCACTTACTCATTAATCGTAATTAAAAGGAGACACCTAACCAAACTCACAAAATTTATTTATAACGAATTTTTACGCTCGATAGACTCGAGCGTGGTGAGGAAAACGGTGATTGTCGCGCGGGAGAGGAGGCTAGCTGCGTCGTACGCGCAACTCAGGCGGCAGTCGGCCGAAAGCCTTGATCGGTTAAACCGCGCCAGTTGAACGTCGGGCGTTACGTAATCTCCCGGGTCGATTTAGAGTTCGCGAGTTTGATATAATTTTGCGTCGAAAGGGCGGCCTCCTGTTGTTATCTTATATTTGTACGTATCCGTGATAACGAGCTTATTTCTTGAGTTTATGTGCGCGAAACCCGGGTCGATTATACTTTGAGTAATGTTTATGGCCGGCATACGGTTGTGCGCGGCAGGTGTTGACTCGAATGCCTAAGGCCTGTTTAATTGTGCGCGCCATTTTGAATTGACTATTGAATATTAGAGCATAGTCTAGACCGCCTCGAATTTAGTTGTCTGTTTGAACGTGTTACGAGGCAAGAGGCCTACTTGGAATTTGTAGTGATTAAAAGAACTTTTATGCCGTTAATTGCATCGACGAGTTAGTAGTTGTGCTAAGTGAACCTGGGACATTGAACTTTGACCAATCGTTCTTAAGTTGTGCAGCGTGTCACTGTTTTAACGTCGATTAACGTTGATTTGGTTGAACTTGAAGTTAATTAAATGGACAATAAAGTTGATAAACTAATATAGTGAGAACAGCGTACCCACGCGTCTTGCATTCGTATTGTTGATTAAATTGCCGAAGTGTCGGTCGCTTTAGCGTGGCATCTTGTTGACCGATTGCAGTGAATGCGTGTAGTAATTGTGTTTTACTTGATTAATAGTGATTGTATTAATTAAATTAATTGTATAGTGTAATTTGTATTTGATTTGATAAATAGTAATTTGTATTTCTAGTAACTTGTATTGAATTTAATTTGGTGGTATTTGTATCTAGTAATGATGCTATCGCACAAGCCAGGTGAGTGCAGGTGGCCGGAGGCCCAAATCTCCCCCCCCCATCAACATGGTAGCGGAATTAAATAATGATCGACTACCCCAGGAGGGTACCAGCACCCCTGGAGAATCCCTCGCTGAGCATCCACGACCATGTTTCTCCACTTCTGAGCGTGGGTGCTCAGGCTGCCCCGCGTATTCTGGGGAAGGGGGGGGGCATAATTCCGCTCCAGCCTACAACTGCTCGGGGCCAACGGAGCAACCGGACCAAGGCGCCCCCTGCCACGCTGTCCGTGAATTTCTGCAATATCAGGGGACTTCACTCTAACCTAAACGCCGTCCACTACCATCTCGAGACGGCGAGGCCGGCTCTGCTCTTTCTGACCGAGACGCAGGTGTCCTCTCCGGCTGATGTCTCGTATCTCTCCTACCCGGGGTACAAACTGGAACACTCCTTTGTGCCTCGGGCTGGAGTTTGCATTTACGTCAGAGAGTACACCTGCTCTCGACGCCTCGGCAGACTTGAAGGTTCGGACCTGTCCATCCTTTGGCTACGCGTAGACAGCGACGACCATTCGCGCGTCTACGGGTGCCTCTATAGGTCCCATAGCGGTAATGCCGAAACAGACCGACTATTCGAGAACGTCCTAATGGCTGCAGATTCGTTGCTACAGCAGATCCCCTCCGCAGAGATCGTGATCCTCGGCGACTTTAACGCCCATCACGCCAAATGGCTTGGTTCACGTTTAACCGATCATGCGGGGAGATCTGTTCATGATTTTGCCTTGGCATATGGTCTGACACAACTGGTTACTTCGCCTACGCGGATTCCAGATGTGGAGGATCATGCACCTTCCCTGTTGGACCTTCTGCTGACCACTCACCCGGACGGATATCAGATTTCCGTCGACGCCCCTTTAGGCTCCTCGGACCATTGTCTGGTCTGGAGTGTGGTGCCACTCACGCTGAAATCGCGGTTGCTTTCTGCAGGCTGCCGCCGTGTTTGGCACTATAGGTCAGCCGATTGGGATGGGATGCGGTCTTTCTTTGCATTTTACCCTTGGGGGCGGGTTTGCTTCTCGCCGGATGATCCCAACGTTGTTGCAGATTCTATTGCTGATGTGGTACTTCAGGGTACGGAACTTTTTATTCCTTCCTCTGTGGTGCCCATTGGAGGCAAGTCTCAGCCATGGTTTGGTCGCTCCTGTAAAATAGCATCATGCTATAAGCAGGAGTGCTACCAAGCCTGGGCTGATGCATCAGCGTCCCGGGATGTAAACACCAGCGCTCTAAAAAAAGAAGTATAATTCCGCCTCCAGGTCCTTCAAAAGAGTCATTGCCAAGGCAAAGTCTGAGCACATAGGCAGAATTGGCGAGAAACTAGTTCGCCTTCCTTCTGGAACCCGTGCATTCTGGTTTCTCGCCAAGGCTGTCCAGGAGAATTTCTGTCAGCCATCTCTTCCATCTCTGCACAGGGAGGACGACTCACTAGCCCATACCGCAAAGGAGAAAGCCGATCTTCTAGGCTCTTTCTTTGCGTCTAACTCGACTCTCGATGACGGGGGGAGTACTCCGCCGACCATCCCGCGGTGTGATTGCTCCATACAGGAAGTGCACTTCACACAGCGCTCGGTTCGCAAAGCACTCCTCTCCCAGGACATCCACAAGTCGAGTGGGCCTGACGGAATCCCCCCAATTGTGCTGAGGACGTGTGCTCCAGAGTTGGCACCGGTTTTAACGCGTCTTTTCCGGTACTCCTACTCCCTAGGCGTAGTCCAAAAATCATGGAAGACGGCTTACGTCCACCCGATCCCTAAAAAAGGCGACCGCTCTGACCCGTCCAACTACCGGCCAATCGCCATCACCTCCTTGTTCTCCAAAACAATGGAGTCCATTGTAAACTGCCAGCTCATGAGGTACCTTGAAGATCACCAGCTGATTAGTGACCGCCAATACGGTTTTCGCCGTGGTCGGTCAGCTGGTGATCTTCTGGTCTACCTAACTCACAGATGGGCGGAGGCAGTAGAGTTCAAGGGGGAGGCATTGGCCGTTAGTTTGGACATTGCGAAGGCCTTCGATCGGGTTTGGCACAAAGCGCTTCTTTCGAAGCTCCCTTTCTATGGGCTTCCCGAGAAATTGTGCGATTGGATCAACAGCTTTCTTGCAGATCGGAGCATCAAGGTCGTTGTAGACGGTGCAAGCTCCGATTGCAAGCCTATTAATGCTGGTGTTCCACAGGGCTGCGTGCTATCGCCAACGCTGTTTCTTCTGCATATCAATGATATGTTTCAAAACCGTAACATTCATTGCTATGCAGATGACAGCACTGGTGATGCTCTTTACACCGGCCGAGCCAATATTTCTCGGGAAAACGTCTCCGAGTGCCGGGACAAACTTGTGTCTGAAGTCGAGTTTCCGCTGGACAGAGTCTCGGATTGGGGGCGACTAAATCTAGTCCAGTTTAACCCCCAGAAGACACAAGTTTGCGCGTTAACCGCTAAAAGAACCCCTTTGTCGTATCCCCTCAGTTTCAAGGCACTCCCCTTGTTGCCTCAGCCAGTATCGGAATCCTCGGCGTCGACATATCGAGTGACGTGCAGTTTCGTGGTCACTTGGAAGGGAAGGCCAAATAGGCCTCTAAAAAAGCTTGGCGTGCTCAGCAGAGCGGGACAGTATTTCATGCCGGCACACCGCCTGCAACTTTACAAGGCGCAGGTTCGGCCGCACATGGAATACTGTTCCCATCTCTGGGCTGGGGCTCCCCAGTACCAGCTTCTTCCACTTGACCGCATCCAGCGCAGAGCGGCTCGAACCGTCGTCGACCGAGTGCTTTCCGATCGGCTCGATTCACTGGCGCTGCGAAGAGATGTTGCATCTCTTTGCGTATTTTATCGCGTCTATCAAGGGGAGTGCTCTGATGAATTGTTCGGATTAATCCCAGCCGCCAAATTTCGTGAACGCACTACACGTCAAACGTCCCGATACCATCCACACCATCTGGATGCTTGGCGGTCCACCACTGTACGTTTCACAAGGAGTTTTCTTCCACGTACAACCTCTCTGTGGAATAATTTACCACCGGCGATTTTTCCGGACCGATACGACCTGGGGACCTTCAAGAAAAGAGCTTACTCCTTTCTAAAGGGCCGGCAACGCACCCGCAATTCTCCTGGTGTTGCGGTTGATCATGGGCGGCGGTAGTCACTTAACATCAGGTGAGCCGCATGCTCGTTTGCCCCTTCTTCTATAAAAAAAAGCCACCGGCGCTTCGTTACAAGCGGAGCTGCGCTGGGCTGCGAACGCCCACAGATTAATAGGGTGACCAGATCGGGTCCATAGTTAGAGAAGCGGTTCGAGCAAGTCGTGGTCCGAAGGGCCGTAGTGGAGGAGGCTTACTCCGAGCTTATGGCATCGGGAATAGAACAGGGAGTCCTAGACCCCTGCCTCGCGGACTACGAGCAATTTTTTCGCTCACGGACGACTTGATCGAGGCGTGGGCAAAGTATGCTAGTGACGCGCGTGAAGCTCGGCTGAGTGGCCTGCTCGAGTCCCCTCGGAAGCAGCCTACTCAGCCGGGGCTGTTGGGACGACTCCCAACTCTGGACCTGCCAAGGTTCTCCGGGGTCCTCTCCGAATGGCTAACCTTTGTGGGACTGATTGATAGCCTAGTGGACGCCCGGAGGGACTTGACACCAAGCCAGAAGATGGCTTATCTCCTAGCGTCACTGGAGGGGGAAGCCCTGGGCGTCGTCGGCCATATTAAATTGTCGAACGACGCCTACCAGATCGATCGGGACCTCCTCGCCAGAAGGTACGCCAACGTACGGCGAATCGCGGACGAACACGTCAAGCAGCTGTTGAACCTCCCGCTGCTAAAGGACCGGGCCAGACTACGGCCGGACCTCGTAAATCCAGTCTTGGTGGCCTGCAATTCTTTGAGGCGGCTGGATTTACCGGTGGACGAATGGTCCTTTTTGCTGCTCTACATTGTGCTGTCCCGCCTGCCCCTCGATCTTCGATTCATTTCGAGGAGATTTACGGCGGGGACGGCGCCTCCTATATTCCGCCCTTCAGGGATCTGCTGCGGTTCTTGGAGGTGCAGTGCAGGCAGATTGAGAAGTGAGCGGGCACCGTCGACGACCTACAGACTGCCAACCGAGCCGTGCCCAGGGAGAGGCGGAATCCCCCGGGCAAGTCGTCGTCAACCCCCCTCAGCCCGAGCGGTGCTCCCGCGGGATAGCGCCGCCCCCTACCTTCTTATAGTGGCCTAGTGGCCAGGGAGGCGCCTCCCTGCTCCTATTGTCGAGCATCAGGTCACCGGGTGACGTCGTGCCCTAAATTATTAGGTAAGCCGGTCCCAGCGAGACGAACCATCGCCAAGGAGCACCGCTGGTGCTACTTATGTTTGGAAAGGCACCTCCAACTGAGACTGCCCGCACCAGCGGCCCTGTCCGCACTGACAGGGCAATCACCATGCCTGATGAAGACTGTGTGAACGTCCGCACGTCACTTAATTCACAGGCCCACTGAAAACCAGCGCTGTAGTGTCGTATCGACTGCGGCATTAAGCTGAGTGCGGTCTGTTTGCCGTGTACGCCACACACACTTGCGTGCGTAAAATGTGTGATATGTTTAATATTCTTTTTTTATTCTTCTTTTTTTTTCTTCTTTTTACTATGTATTTTTTATGTTTATGGTTTAAATGTACATGTGGCGTATTTGAGCAATAAATGTTTTCTTTCTTTCTTTCTTTCACTCAACGGTCAGCGAGACCCTTCTCACCCTCGTTGGCTGAGGGGCCGCGATTGGAATACCACCCCCTCCCCCCTTTGGTCGGTACCGTATACGAGTCTGTCAGTGAGATACCGCCGGAATGCCGCTTTCCGGACTCCCGGTTTGAATGCCGATCCGATGGAGGCAGCTCCAGGTAGGAAGCTGCCGTCTTAGCTTCCATCATAGCCGCCTTCACTGATCCTTTGAGCCGGAAACTGTCCACTTGTCAAACTGTTCTATTGCCGACGGCCTCAGTGAAGGTGTACAACCCGAGTGGCGACTGTATAACCGTTCGCGCTCTATTGGATTCGGGTTCACAACGCTGTGTGGCCCACACTTGGCTGGTGGGAAGACTGGGGTCCCCTGGAGCTCTGAATCACATCCAATAGTAGGTATCAGAGGTGCCGAGCCTCCTGTTCCTAGAGGGCAAGCGAAGCTGGTGTTTGGTCCTGCAAGCGAACACCTTCATATTTTAGTTAAAGTAAATGTCCTCGATGATATTGCAGGTTTTCTCCCTAACGTCTGTATTAATGACAGCGCGTTTCTTTGTCCCTCGGGTTTGAGACCGGCAGACCCTCAATGGTCCCAACCTGGGTCTATAGATGGAAAGAAAGGCTTGTTGCTGGTTAAGAAAAAAGGGTAGTTTTTGACGGCTCCGCCCCGTAGTCAAATGGTGTGACCCTGAACCAGTGTCTCCACTCTGGTCCTAAATTGATCAAGAACATATCCGACTTTTGACCTACTTCCGTCGGCACCAAGTTGTTTTTGTAGCCGACATTCGGATGATGTTTCGACAATCAGTGGTCCAACGTGGTGACCGTCAATATCAGCTGATATTGTGACGCGAGAAGCCCAGCGATCCGATACAAGTGTTTGAGTTGAACACCATCACCTACGGACTCCGGTCCAGCCCGTATATCGCCATGCGAACCCTCCTCGAACTCGCTGAGAGAGAGCGTCTAAGATACGCTCGGGGACTTCTATTTTGGAGACGTTGATCTACAAGGACGATATTTGCACGGGCGCCTCCCATTCGAGGAGGCTCTTGTATTGCGAGACGAATTGATTGCCATCATGAAGTCAGGAGGTTATGAGGCTTCCCCTTGAGAGACCTCCCAGGAGAGGATCAACAAGACCCTCATCTATTCGAGCACCCTGACAATCCTAATTTGTTGACTGTGTTGGGCATTCAATATCAGGAATTTCAGGATACCTTCACGTATCGAGTCAAACTCGATCCCCCTCCTAAATCATGGACCAAGCGATCTGTCCTGTAGACTGTAGCCCGCACCTTCGATCCTAATTGATGGATCACTCCAGTCTTTTTGGCTAAGTGCTTTTTTCAAAAGCTCTGGATATCGGGGTTGGGTTGGGACGACCCTATAAGCGGTGCTCTCTTGCGAGAGTGGCTCTCCATTGTGTCTTCCCTTCCGGACATTAACTGGGTCTCCATGCCAAGGTGCTTTCTCCTTGAAACTCCAGGGAAATGCAGGGCTAACCTGCATGGATTTTGCAACGCCTCTGAGAAAGGCTATGCTGCTGTCGTATATTTGCGGACTGTGAGCTCTTCTGGCCATACTTCCGTCCATCTCGTACTTGCTAAAAGCAAGGTTGCTGAACTATCCAGAGCCGCACTTGTCACGCGACTCCTCAACCACGTTCACTCTTTTTTGAAGTCTGTCATCGACATTACGGACGTCTACGCTTAGTCGGACAGTGAGATAGTACTTTGTTGGCTCCGAGCTGCACCTCACAATCTTGAGGTCTTTGTGTCGAACCGCATGTCTCAAATCCAGAATGCTGGCATGCCTATAATCTGGAGATATGTCCCAGGGGAGTCAAATCCCGCAGACTGCGCTTCTCGCGGCTGTGAAGCCCCCTCTTTGGTTGAACACCCGCTGTGGTGGGGGCCCAGTTGGTTGACTGAGTCTCAATCGTTCTGGTCCCAGAATAAATACTCGAAACCGATTGAATTGCCTGGCCTACGAGCCCGAATAGGAGTGGGCAAGGATAAGCCCACTCGGGATTTCTCCCTGCTAGAACGGTACAGCTCTCTCTTAGGATGACTGCTTGGTTGCATCAATTTGTCCGCAATTTGAGGAGACCCATCCAACCGAATCTCTGATACCGTTTTGTCCCCTAGCGAGCGGCGCGAAGCCTTTATGCATTGGACCCGTATGGTCCAAGCGGAGCATTTTGAACTCGTGATTGATACCTTGAAGCGGGGGCTCCGTTGTCAAGGGCGTTCTGGCCCGCCTGAACCTTTTCCTGGACGACGCGGGGATACTGCGCGTTGGCGGATGTTTGAAAAATTCTCAACTGCCGTACGGGGCTCGACAACCGTTACTGCTTCCCAAGGATGGCGCCTTTTTTCGGTTGCTGGTAACTCACCACCATGTTCAGAATGCCCACGCTGGGTGTAACGCTCTTTCGGCTATTTTGCAGTGGGAGTTTTGGATTTTGGCTGGCCGACGCACCATTCGGAGCGTCATCTTTAAGTGAATATCTTGTTATAAATTGAAGGCCACCATATCACAGCCGATGATGGGTGACTTACCACCCGACCGCGTCAGGGCCATCCGACCATTCGCTGGAGTCGGAACCGACTTTGCTGGCCCCTTCCTCGTCAAGTCCTCCAACCTTCGTAATGTACGTTCGCGCGGCCGCTTCCTATCGCGTCGCGGTTTACCGGACCTGATCCTGTCGGATTGCGGAACGAATTATAAGGGCACGGATAGATATTTGAAGGAGGTCGTCGAATTTCTGTCCAGTAACAGGACTTATTTAGCTACTGTGATGGCCAAGAAGGGCATCCAGTGGAAATTTGACCCTCCGGCTTGCCCACACTGGAGCGGTATTTTTGAGGCGGTGGCTAAGGTTGCAAAAACGCATCTCCATCGCGTTATTGGCGAAACTATTTTGACATTTGAGGAGCTTGCCACTATATTCTGTAAAATTGAGGCGGTTCTCGACTCTCGGCCCCTCTGTCCCCTCTCGTCCGATCCGAATGATTTGGAGGTTCTAACCCCTGGCCACTTCCTGATTGGCCAGCCGCTTAACACCCTGCTCGAGTACCCCTTCAGGGAAATAAGCTCTTCGTGGTTGAGCAGATTTGACCTGCAACAAATAACTCAGAATTTTTTGCACCGATGGTCTCTGGAGTACCTACATCTTTTGCAGCAGCGTGTTAAGTGGTCTGACAAGACGGATCCTCCTCGGGTTGGAGACCTCATGTTAGTTAAAGAACCTAACGCTTTTCCTTTGTATTGGCACCGTGGGTGCATTGTTAAGTTGTCGTATGGACCGGATGGGGTGCCTAGGGTGGCCGAGGTTTTGGTTGAAGATTCGGTCTTGCAACGTGCCGTTGCGTCCCTATCCCGGTTGCCAATTTACTCGCAGACATAGGTCCTTATTTAACGTTAAACCGCGCCAGTTGAACGTCGGGCGCTACGTAATCTCCCGGGTCGATTTAGAGTTCGCGAGTTTGATATAATTTTGCGTCGAAAGGGCGGCCTCCTGTTGTTATCTTATATTTGTACGTATCCGTGATAACGGGCTTATTTCTTGAGTTTATTTGCGCGAAACCCGGGTCGATTATACTTTGAGTAATGTTTATGGCCGGCATACGGTTGTGCGCGGCAGGTGTTGACTCGAATGCCTAAGGCCTGTTTAATTGTGCGCGCCATTTTGAATTGACTATTGAATATTAGAGCATAGTCTAGACCGCCTCGAATTTAGTTGTCTGTTTGAACGTGTTACGTGGCAAGAGGCCTACTTGGAATTTGTAGTGATTAAAAGAACTTTTATGCCGTTAATTGCATCGACGAGTTAGTAGTTGTGTTAAGTGAACCTGGGACATTGAACTTTGACCAATCGTTCTTAAGTTGTGCAGCGTGTCACTGTTTTAACGTCGATTAACGTTGATTTGGTTGAACTTGAAGTTAATTAAATAGACAATAAAGTTGATAAACTAATATAGTGAGCATAGAAGTGGAAGTTCTCCATTGTTGAACGCCCCTTGGATGGATCCCATATTTGGAGAGAGGCAACGCCTTGGGATCTGCTGTCCAAGATCAGCGGGTATGTCAGGTTACACATTGAACACAATATTGCACACCACTTACATGCACATCACCTTTCACCTGACTATGCCCTGTGGTTAACCCTACCTCCGCCAATCGGTAAGTATTGTTTGCTTCTTTGTCAGCCGTTATAGTTTAATTATTCATAAGCCATTGGGTTCCACCCTTGGCTGCTCGTTGAGGGGACCACTCATGGGCCCTGATCCCATCGACCTTTGTTGGGGCAGCTAAGGGCGTGTACAACGAAAGTAATTTATGTAAATAACATTATTATTAATCACCTCATAATATGAGTTCTAAAGTTTTCGTAAATAAAGTCAATATCAAATTCACATTGATCTGAAAACGGCACAGATTAAAGTTGATAAATTTATCACATTGTCAGTTGCCATGTAGATTGTTATGGTATTTTTATTTTGAGTGTTTGTTAATACCTATAACCTAATTGTGAGTTCATATTTGTTGACAAGAAAACGCTACGATGTATAGCTTTATAATCGAATGCTTCCTATTTAAATCCTTATCCCTTTAGTTTTTCTAAGTAATTTCCCATCTTCACCTCAAGGAAAATGGGATTCAACGCATCTCACAAAGATAATCTACGCCAGCGCCATGCAATTACTTAAAACTGGAGGGTAAACATACGCTAAATAAATAATTAAAATAATAACCGCGCATTAAAATCAAAGACATATTATTGTGTAATAGGAAAAGAAAACCCAGCTGCATCACCATCGAAAACTGCAAGAAATTCTACCTGCCTATGTGGTATGTGGTTCTTCTCTGTAAACGAGGAACATCTTTATCCCCCATTTCCTATCCTAACGCACCATACGCACCAGTCTCCTTCTCTTCTGGTAACCCGCCGGTTGGGAACAGTGGAAGGATCTGGATTTCTTGCAATATTATATCTGTGTATTCGCGATGAACAAAAGAAAGAAATCGTAGATCTTCTCAAAGATTTATTGGTCTGAATTTACCGTTTTATAATTATATTATTCTTGGTGTTGTGCTAGTGTCTTGTTTGGCCGGAAGTTAAAATGGGAATGTGAGAACGAATATGAGTGTCGGGTATGGGGAATGACGTGGTGAGTATTTGCGTAGTGTGATTGGTTGAATGTACGGTAATGTATGACTCTATACAATAAGCATAATATTAAGCGTCTGGCGTCGACACTATGTATACTCGATATAAGAAGTGGACTTTTTATTTTAAGGATTTATCATTATCTAAAGTGAAGAAGTTTGTTATATTTGCTTTTTTTGACTGTTGTTATTCTGTATCATATAATATGTAACAGGAAAATGCTGAGTAATGATATTTAGGATTCTGAAGACTGTTTAAAGATCTCTTATTTGGTTGCCGTTTTGAGTTGTGACCTTCTATTACATTCGTGCGATATTTCAAAGTTGATTGAGGAGATTAAAAGAAAAATAAATACTATGCCAATCCTAAATAACTTAGGACAGGCAGTAGCTGAATTTAATTTTATTACGTCACAAACAATACCAGAACGTATCATTACGCGTACAAAATTGCGGGCAAAAACACTCTATGCACAAATCTCTTACAAAGCATTTTATATAAAGAATTGAAATAAAAATATTATCATATCAGCACGAATGTTTATATTCATATAAATATAGGAAGTCCTTATGTAAAAAAAATGTTTAAAAATAATCTAAATAAAAAATTAACTCAATAAACTATATATATTAACTCAATAAATTAATAGATAAAACAAATTACGTTATTTAAAACTGTTTTCGTGTTATTTTTGATTTGCAATAAAATTTCAGTTTTAAGCAATAAAATACTAAACTGTTCCATTTACAAATTTAGCAAATTTTATTTCTGATTCATTTGCCGAAAACCGAAACCAAAAATATTTACATAATACACAAAGTATTTAAAAAAAACATTTAAAACTATTTGATATTATTAGTAATATCCAGTAGTATTAAGTTGTTTTGACATCGGTATGTATTTTTCTTTTTTGTTTGTACAATCTTTATCAATTTTAGCGCGCCGTACTACTTTACAAATATTAAATAACGATTATCTTATAAATAATCAAAATCAAAATACAAATACTCATAATATATAATTACACAGCTCTATACGATTATCAGTAACAACTACAGTTGAACAATAAATTAGATATGTAAAGACATCATTGTTTCGAAAGTGTAGTGGAAATATATAGTGGAAAATGAATTTGATAAAAGAGAACCAAGCGCTTGATACAGAAATTGAATGCAATATTATTGAAGGAAATAAAGACGAATTCGTTGAAACGTCACCTTTGAAACCTGAATCTAACAGTACCGATAAAAAAGAAAAGTATAAAAGAAATGAAAATTTAACGATTTTACAAAGATTGAATTTAATAAAGGAAAATATTACTGTAGAACCAGTTATGGCATGTTACATTATGCCTAGTATTTTAGCATCACTAGCGACACAAAATTTGAACTTAGAAAAAGCGTGTAGAGTGAACCTTAATTTTACAAGTGAGATTTGTGATGCTCTTAAATTGAGACAAACGGAAAATTACACAGAATACGAAGAAAAAGTTCAAACCTATATTGCTGGAATTCAAACATGGAAAAATATTGTGCAAACCGCTATTCCTGTTTCATTAATATTATTTGTTGGAGCATGGAGTGACAAAACGGGCAGACGGAAAGCCTGCATTCTGATGCCGATAGTAGGCGAATTTGTAACTTGCATTGGTTTCATTATTAATACGTACTTCTTTAATGAACTACCTGTAGAGGTTTCTGCGTTAACAGAATCTATTTTTCCGGCAATAACTGGCGGGTGGTTTACAAATTTTGTTGGTGTGTTCAGTTATATTGGTGATATTACAACAAATGAAGACAGAACATACAGAGTTGGCATAGTCAATTTATGTATGTCTCTGGGTTATCCAATAGGAAGTGCTTTAAGCGGTGTCTTATTGACTTGGATAGGCTACTATGGTGTTTTTTCCTTATCAGCACTGTTATATTTGTTTAGTTTGATTTACGGATATTTCTACCTGGAAGATGCTAAGCGGAAAACATGCAAGTCGGTAAGAATAACACTACGTTTATAATAAAAAAAAAAACTATTACCTATATGCAAGGCGTATTTGGGTGCAGGGTACAGTACAAACAATCCAAATGCAATAATTATAGTCAAACATATTTTTCAGTAATGATCTAAATGTTTTCATGCGCTGATGATGATTATCGATAGTGCTCGTTTCCATTTTATCGATAACGGTGATAACTACCGAATAATATCGGGAACTATCAACAATGTTAAAGATATAGAGTGCCTTTATACTAGCACTTACACAGGCTGTAGTGTCAATAATATGGAACATACGAGTATATAAAAGCAACCAAACCCAGAATACTAGCAAATTGTGTTTTGAAAAAAAAATTTCCTGTTCCTGTTATTGTTATTGTGACCGTATCGGAACCTTCATATCACATCTAGTCTCATAATATGGGCTTTAAGAGAATAAGTTGGAGTCAACCAAACCTAAGAAATACCTTTTGACGTTTCATGGTAGTCATTCCGCAATAACTTGGCACAAACGTACTAATACGATTTAAATTAACCTTTTACGAAAAATCTGAAGAATTATGAAGTTATCTATATTTCATTACAATGTGTATGATTTTTTATCACTAATTTAAATTCTAATCTTTCAAACAAATCAATATATTAAAAAAATAACCAGTATCAACTGTTTTTACTTGACGTCGTTTCAATGATATGTCGCTATGTACATTACCGTAGTGTTTTGATAATGAAAATTCGTTTTTATGCGAATTATCGACAAAATATTTAAATAATCGGTTAAAAATATTCAAATATTCAAACTATTAATTTTTAAAATGTACTATTTGTTTAATTAAATTTTTATATTAAAAATTACTTAAATCACATGAGTCATGAATAAAACAAGTTTATTTTTTTTACTTTGTCGACGTAAATTTGTGTAGACAAAAAACACTCCTACAAGACCGCGCGGAAAAAACCACTACGTAATTTCAATATCCCGCCATTTCGGGAGCTTACTGTGCGTAATTTTGTGATTTCGTGTTTGTCTTCTTATTTTGTGACTCGGGTTTAATCTTTTGAACTGTTTATTTTATATCCGTTGAAGCATGTGCCCATGCCACAAAAGTGGTAGAAAAAATAAAAAAAATTGATTATGGATGACTTTGAAAGAGACATTAATTTTGACTTCATTATTGAAATTCAAATAGTAATTAATCTAAACAACGAAAGCTCAACTAGTTGTACTGAAAGCATTAAATAAATTTATTTTTAATTTAGTTTCAATCTAAATTTTTTATAACTTTGCCTCTAGAAATAAGCAGTAACAACAAATTCGAAGAAATTTATAAATCTTGTGTTTTAAATAATCCGTTTTTAATTTATTCTGGTATTATTCAAACCAAACTGTAAATGATTACCAACCCTAAATAATCGATATCGGTTTTTTAAGAATCGAATATTGTACGTTCCCATTTTTTGGTTGGCATGCTTGGTGCAATAAGTCTGACCGCTGTCAAAATTTGGTTGACTATAGTGTCAATATCTTTACGTCTTACGACACCAAAAGACACATATATATATATATATATATATATATATAATAGGATATGACAAAGGGTCCTCGAAAAGGGCAGAAAAATGTCTGCCTGGCAAGCTAGTATCTTAGAAACTAGTTTTAATTGAAATATAAATATATATCGAGATGTATAATTTTGATAATCATCATGATCATATAGTCATCATGTCTTTTTCACTGCGATATTATGCTGATCTGATGATGAGAAAATAATCTTGACATACTCAAATAAATAACAAATAACCTTTTAATTACCAGCGTAAAGTAGCAGCACTGAGCTACTATTTTACGCTGATATTCAGTGAGAGCGTGGCTTTCTTCGATCGAGTGGACCATTCGTGCTACAACCATGAGAAACTCTGCCACGTTAAAAATAACTAATTTATATTAATAATTGCTTACGGCATAATTTATTTATTATATAAAATATATTTTATTGGGTTATTTCAGAAACGAAATGGGTGTATTGGATTCATCTGTGAATTTTTTGATTTTAAATTAGTGACGGAAACTTTCAAAATCGCTTTCTGCAAGGGACCTGGTAACAGAAGAGTTAGAGTGTGCCTCCTGCTTATAACTGTGTGCGTCGTGTTTGGACCATCGCAAGGCAAGTTTATTCTCTTTTCTCTACGAATTCTTTCAAGTTGATTTTTTTACCGTCTGGAAAAAATAGGGTGTAACAGGTGAACGGATTACACGCCTCTGGCATTGATATTTTACATTTTATTTTTATTTTACATTTATATATTATGAAATTGATCTATCAATAAATACTACTAATTGGGTTCCTTTTTTTAATTTCAATAGTATTTAACTGATTTATTTATTTGCTTCAAAAACTTAGTACTTAGTTATTTTTTAGTACCGAAAGTGTATATAAAAATTATTAGTATTTATTGATAGATCATTTTCATAATATATTAAAGTAAAATAAAAATAAAAAATTGTATAATATCAATGTCATAGACTTCTATTCCTATATTCTGATAATTATTTATTTATACATTCACCAGTTACATCCTATTTTTCCCAGAAAGTAAAAAAATCAGCCCATATATGCCATAATAATCATCATTACAGCCGATCAAACTTTCACTACTTAAATTAGCCCTGCCTAACAGATTGCCTCATAGAGAGTATATTAAGCATATTTGCCTCGCTTAACAGTCGGGTTAGCAACCGCAGTTTTTGTCGTTACCATAAAGGTGCAGCAGCAACAAGGTGGGCAGCAACCCATTTTGTGCGTTATATCCCTCTGTCGCTTCATTGGATTTTCTCACACCGCCATTACACGGTTGTTTATGCAGTGTGCTACATAAATTTAGACCAACAAAGAAAAGTATACAGGGCGCCGCGTGCATTCCAAGTGATGCCAAAAGCCGAAACCATTCTCAACTTCCTAGCGAAACTCATATTATGTACTAAAAACCATGTTGTAGATTGAAAAAGTTAGTGAGTGTTGTTTTAATCATTTATGCATAGTTTTGGCTTGGTTTTTGCGTCACTTGATATTCACGCAATCTTAATTATTTTTTTGATCTTAGAAAATAACTAAAAAACTGTTGCAAATATCCGCAAGAGTATTGAAAAATATTTATGCATTTGAAACAAATATGAATTTGTTAGTACATTCTCACACTTTCTACACGATATATTACTATTATAGTATTTCCTTTATATAACTCGTGTCTCGAAATTAACGAACGAAATATTATGTGCTAATCAGCACTTTTTAACGTTTATTAACAATGAATGCACAAAAAAGTATAACTTATAACTATTCACTTTTCACAAAACTACGGCGAAACCATAAGGAGGTTTATGTTTTGAGAAGGCTATGTATACATACATGTATGTATGTTCATCAGTTCCCTTAAATCTAAACTACCCGCCGTGTTTTCACAAATAAGGTATTGTAAGGTGTATTGATGCGTCGTACTCTTCCACAGGTTATAGTTTATAAACCTATCACGTAAAATTCAACATGGTTGCTTATTGCGAACCTTAAGTGCTAACAAAACAAATACCTACTTATATTTTTGTGTCTGCGTACGGTTTTAACCTTAGAACTCTTTCTGCACATACACACCTACACCAAAATGTATACATATAAACACATAGAAACAGTACCTAAGGTACCTAGTTTTTTATTCTATTTTATTTTATAATATAATAAGTATTCTTAACTTTCAGGTGAATATAGTGTACTGTACCTGTTTACAAGATATAGGTTTAATTGGGATGAGGTTCAATACAGTATGTGGATGACTTACTGCATTGTCACAAATTTGTTTGGTAAGTTTAAACTGTTTTATTTTTTAGAATCGGATGACAAACGAGCACGCAGACCACCAGATGTTAATTAGATGTTGTGGCCAATACACATCTAGATCATATACATTTATCTTCGATTAAGAATTAAAATGCAGACGTGTTGTCAGCTCTGATGACTACGATGGAATGCCTCGTTTCCAATAAAAAGGGTCTCGGGTTCTCTACACTTACCATATGAAAAACAAAAGCATTAAACTGCTTATTTACGCTGGTATTCTATGAGAGCATGGTTTTTCCCCAGTCGAGCCGACCCATTCGTGGTACAACTATAGGTACTATTATTATAACTACATCGTGGCTCTACCACGTAAGCCTCCAATAGAAAAATATATTTGAAATAGTGTTCGTACTTTATTCTTATATAGGTATTTTATGTAAAAATATATTATTTATTTCACAGGGACATTATTTTCTATAAGCTTGTTTAGCAACTATTTGAAACTGGATGACACACTTCTGGGAATTATTTCCTGTACGAGCAAAATTATTGCCTCTTTTGCGTACGCATTTGCTAGAAATAATACAGAAATATATTTAGGTAAGTAGAAGTATTGTTTGTGGACTATAAATATTTAAATTAGGCTGAAAATTATTGTAATTTATAAGTTATCATTTAATACAATAACTGCAGATTATTAAGAAAGAGTACTAGTAACTCAAATACAACTAAAACTACTTTTTAGGTAGTAAGCAAGATTAGGAATACAAAAAAATATGATAACCTAATTATTTAAAATTGATTTATTTAATACAATCACCTCGTATACTCTATTTAAATTTAATTGTAATTTTATAATCCTTTCTTTATATTTACATGATTATAATTACAAAAGATCAGCATTTCTAATTTCAAACACATATTTAAACAAATATTAAATTTATAAAAAAAACTAGGAGAACAAATAAAGTTTCAATAGTCTAAAACGAAGTTCACGTAAATCGACATCGATTAGTTCGATATCGATACTTGAGGACTGAATTTGACTAGATGGTGGTGACAGTTACCGTAAATTTCAATGTATGATTAGAAATAATGCAAACTAGCTGAAATCTTCCGAAAATTCCGATCATAAAGAAACTCGTTCTGTCTGCATGGTTTTCTTGTAAATGTTTGGACATGCAAGTCCTGCTTCTGCGTACCATAAACCATTTTGTTTCCATTCACATGCCTTTATCATTTCACTCATTACAGACAATAAAAGCTCATCGCTAAACCTAAGAGACCTAACCTGGGAGAGCCCATACGTTGCTTCATAGCTTACCCCAAAAATATCTCCGAACGGGCCATAATTCTAAACGAATATCATCTTCTTTAATTAGGACTAAAGTGAGATGAATTGTTTTGCCAATGTTTTATACAGGAATAGTTATATAAGTGTAATAATAAGATGAGAAATGAAATTACCTTTACGATCAATAGAGATTTAGGTTTTATGTACTCTCATTTTATTATTTGAATGAAAAATCTAGTAGTTATGTTCTTAACATCATTAGTATTTATATCAATCACTCCAATTAAACTTATAAATGGTGATTTGGATTGCATCCCAGATTTCAAGCTAATTACATCAGTTTTAATTGATCGACAGAGAAAGTTCTATGATGGATTGCGTGCTCGTTTATAGCGTTTCAGTGTGTCACCAAAGGTTATTTAAGTTTTTAGTGCACTTTTTAAAGATTAAATGAATGAGTAAAAAGGGACAAAGCAAATTTGAAGTTCAGAAATGAGTGACAGAATCAACAAAGAATGCCCAAGGCAGAAGTTTATCCACAAAATTAGAAATATATTAAAAATGGCTCAAATTAAGTGTATTTAGGATAGGGCAGGGTGACTATGTTGCCCTTCGTATTTGGAGAGAAGGAACCTCAAAATGCTTGTGTCGCAGGTTCCTGGGTTCGATTCCGGGAATATTGACCCCGAAAATTTTTATGCGAGATTAATGATAGTGGACTGTATTTAGCGTGGTTCTCTATAACTAAAACAAGGATGGAAGAAGTGGCACGGGGCCGGTTTTGGGCAATGCACTTGCTAGGACCTAATTTACTTTATATCAGATCGTAGGAGCAGGAGCATGAGCTCCTGTGGGAAGGGAATAACAAATGAGAGCGGGCGTTGATCTTCTGGCGGCCTTTTACTCAGGCCTTGATGTGATGCGCGAGGATAACTGAATTTATGCACGACGAAAATTGCACTATGCAAAACGGTCAATACTAAATTGTTCTGGGGTCCACGAGGTGCTGTAACATCTAAAATCGAGCTTCAACTACTCGGCACGGCGGCACGTTGACATCTCTGGTCGGTCGTTGTCGTGTTTCCCCTTTCACTTTTTGCATAGCCCTTTCTCATTGGACTTTCGAAATGACGCCACCATGTCTAGTCTTCTATTGGAGACGGCGTGCAGGAAGGATGCGGAAGTGAAGAGGATATTAACAGCTAATGTAGTCAACTAAATGTGCGTTTTGGCGAAAACGATATTTATGGGTCGATCTCTGCCCTGTTTCAGTTACGAAAATATAGGAATTCAATTCCATAAAATATAAATTTTCGGGATTTAAACGAAAGCAATATTGTCAGGAAAAAAGATCATTTTAAATTTCATTAAGCCCAAACGCTCATTTTCTGTAGCTTAACACAGTGTACAACAAACTATATACAAATTTTTAGAGCATGTATTTACATGGTAGGGCCATGCTGCAATTATATTAGTAGTGTAGTTGTAGCTCAAATGGGTCGGCTCGACCGGGGAAGTACTATGGTTTCACAGAATACCAGCGTCAAATAGTAGATTAATGCTGCTGTGTTTCGTATGGTGAGTGTAGAAAACCGGAGACCCTTTTTACTGGGAACGAGGCATTCCATCTAAGTCCTTATGGGTGACAACGCATCTGAATTTTGATTTGTAATCGAAGATAGATGTAGTCAATGGGCTACAGCAACCACTTACCATCAGGTGGAGTGTGTGCTTATTTGTCACCCTATCCTATAAAAAAATGTTTTTACAATTTTAATTAGATTATAAGGTAGTGAAATTGAATATTTTTAAAGGAAATGATTACTAAATGATTTATTCCCTTTAAAGTTAAAATAAACGTGACTGATTACTAACGACTGATATAAACTTAAAATTTATTTACATACCTTTTATATCATTTTTATTAGCATATTATCAAGGCTATACTGAAATCTTTCAATAGTCTTTATACATTCCCGGTATCCCGGAACTAGAAATAAAGGTCGGGATTAAATTCCCTACTTACGATACCCACGGGATAAGACAGGCTGATGAATTATCTAACTGCGGTCGTGCGACGTTAGTATTTTTATATGAAGAAAGAAAGATTTAGAAAAACGATATCTGTAAGGAATATTAAATTTTAAATTGCAGCACCACTTCTTGAAATATTAAATGGCACGTCATTTATCGCAATGAGATCTATAGCCACTAAACTTGTTAGTGGTCAAGAATTTGGTAAGTAATTTCATTTATTTTTAATTATAGTTTTTCAGGTTCAGATCCAATTTTAATATAATTTTCTTGCGCATATATATAAAATATTGTGTTAAAATACAATATTCATACCTGTGATGACATTTTTATACTAGGTATACAATCAGCGGATCGGAATATGTTTATCAAAATGAGTACGCTAATAAATTGTCAACATGCCAAAGTGATTCCCTTAAAACTGAAAAATTATCTAGCCGTGCAATACATGAAAAAATAACATTGGTAAATGAACAGTGATACTATTTTTATGTAGCTTGTAAAACCAAGAAAAACGCAATGATTTTTTTTTAATGTCTATGTTTCTCCTTTATTGAAAGTCTTTTTATTTTGGTTATACAAATATAAAGAATACGTATTATTAACCTTATCTTTTCATATTTCTAACTTATCATATTTTAATATAATGCCTTTGGTTGACATTATAACTTTTTTTAATTATGTCTTTTACTGCGGAATAATTTAATTAAAGAATTAGGGAATATTATTCTTTAAATTGTTCTTATTTAAACTTGTTCTTCTTCAGTGGTCTATAATAGTCCACTGACAGACCTGAAGCTCTCCTATTTAAGAGAGAAGTCGCTTTAGTTATAATAACTGGCAGTACCAGATATCTCTCAACATGACGCTGCTGCCCGTCGCCTGTTCAATATCGTGAAATGTTCAAATCTCTGAATAATAAGATGCTTATATGTTAAAAAGTAAAATAAAGTTACAGCTTATATACTTCCCACTGCTAGGCAACAGGCCCTCCTCGCTTCTGACAGGGTTTAAAGGCAAGGCAAGGAAATAGCCCGCGCCGCCCCAATGCGTGTTGGCGGACTTCACATGTATTCGAATGTTATTTTTATTTTTCAGACATGCAGGTTCCTTCACGATGTTTTCCTTCACCGTCGAGTACGTCGTAAATCAGCACTTATATATACAATTTACAAATGTTTTTATATATAGGATAGAGTGACATACGAGCACACAGCCCATCTGATGGTAAGTGATTTCTGTGGCTTCTAGACATCAACATCTATCCTCAATTATGAAAATACAGATACGTTATCACCTGTGAGGACTAAGACGGAATGGCTCATTTCCAGTAAAGGGGTCTCCGGTTCTCTACACTCGCCGTACGAAACACAGTAGCATTAGGCTACTATTTGACGCTAGTATTCTGTAATTTCATTGGTGTCGGCGGAAATCGAACACGGGTTGCTTACGTACTGTGAAATTTACAAAAAGCACTAAGCCCCTGAGCTACCACGTCTTATATTGTATTTATTTAAGGTTAATTGTACAAACATCATTATAATTTTAACTTAAAAAATACAGCTTAAAAGTGGACTAAAGCATCCTTTGGGTGTTACATTTAAATAATAATCAGCGAAAAGTGGCAACTTTGGCAAATATCTTTCTACAAGGCAATCTATGTGGAAGGTCCAGCAATGGAGCTGAATGAATGAACAAATCAAGTCAAATTAATCATTCTTATATCATATTGAATAACATCTCTTAAAGACGAAACTTTAAGTAGGGCTGTGTTATTATGTCTACTAAGTTGTATCAATTTTATATATAAATCTAATAATCGCAATTTTATATTCAGGTAAAGTTAACTCTCTGTTTGGATTAGCTGAGGCAATGACACCTCTCGTTTACGGTCCTTTATACTCCAGAACATACATGGCAACGCTGAACGTTCTACCTGGAGCAGTTTTCCTTTTGGGGGCATTATTAACGCTACCAGCTATTGCAATTTTCGGGTAAGATACGTTATTTTATTTGAAGCATTCTACATTTTTTGGCTTATTTGCCAAAACCCGTAATTAGCCTTATATAAACACTGTATTCTTAAAATTTATTTAGAAAATTGGTGAAGTGTCGAATGAACAGTCCCCCTGACGATAAGTGTACTGCAGTCAATGAACACCTGTAGCCGACTTTAAACAATGAAGTCTACAGATTTGTTGTCACCTCTGAGGACTAACATAGAATGTCTCACAGTCTTTAACTATATTGGTTCCTTTACCATTCCGACCCGTACATAGCAGTGCAAGCTCTGCTATTGAGTAGTTGAAATGAGTAAGTTGGTAGTACCCAACAGAGGAACTTCTAGGTAGTAAGTAACTCCTACCACCTAGTAAAATACACTTTTCTTTCAATATTATTATTTCATCTTAGGCCATAACTTTACTTATTTATTATAAAATTTAACATAAGAATATATACTTTAATAAGCTTATGTTCTTATTGCTGCAATGTTTATAATGCCCATGTGCGTTATACGAAATAATTATTCCGACATTTTTAACACACACCTAAAGAAAAAAAAACATGTGTACAGTTCACTCGCGGTATAAGTGAAACATTAAAATGAAATAATAATGTAAAACATAAAATAAAAATATTTCACGGCAAAGGATTTATTTAAATTTAATTGTAATTGCTTTTTAATAGCACCATCTATGTGATTCTACTTGTAAAGTAATTTTACCGCACTAAAATAGATAAACTCTCAATCTGGTACGTAAAATAGACGCTAGATGGCCTGATCTTGTGAAATCTTGAATTGTCATTGTAAAGTTCAACCGTCTTTATGAAAAAGAAGAAATGTTATAAAATTATATAAATGCTACGTAACCAGAATAAACAATTATATATTGATCTTTCCAAAAGTAACATCCTAAAGGTTTAGTTATAGGCCGTACCAGTCAAGGTCAAGTTAAAAATGAATTTCAATAAGAATTGCTGGTGATCTACATTGAATAAAATATATTCTATTCCAACTTTATTCTATTCTTTAGTAAATTAATGGCGTGATCATCTTAGTTAGGACCCTTATTTACGTTTTGTTTGTCTAGTAACTTAGTTATTATAGGTGTCGTTTGGAAATATGAATATTTACCAGACCAGTCGAAAGCTATTGGTAGTATCTGATAAATATTGTGAGTTAATGAACCTTTTTAACGAAGAAAGGGCCCAAAAGGTTAAGAACAGTGGTAGAGCCACGCGGCAGCTTTGCTGTTGCACGTATGGACCGGCTCAAACCGGGGTGGTACAACGACCTCACAGAATACTGGCGTGAAGTGGAAGCTCTGCTTCCGTGTTTCGTCTGGTGAGTGCAGATGGCCGGAGGCCCAAATCCCCCCCCCCATCAACATGGTAGTGGAATTAAATAATGATAGACTACCCCAGGAGGGTACCAGCACCCCTGGAGAATCCCTCGCTGAGCATCCACGACCATGTTTCTCCACTTCTAAGCGTGGGTGCTCAAGCTGCCTCGCGTATTCTGGGGAAGGGGGGGGAAATTCCGCTCAAGACTACAACTGCTCGGGGCAAACGGAGCAACAAGACCAAGGCGACCCCTGCCACGCTGTTCGTGAATTTCTGCAATATCAGGGGACTTCACTCTAACCTAAACGCCGTCCACTACCATCTCAAGACGGCGAGGTCGGCTATGCTCTTTCTGCCCGAGACTCAGGTATCCTCTACGGCTGATGTCTCGTATCTCTCCTACCCGGGGTACAAACTGGAACACTCCTTTGTGCCTCGGGCTGGAGTTTGCGTTTACGTCAGAGAGGACATCTGTTCTCGACGCCTCGGCAGACTTGAAGGTTCGGACCTGTCCATCCTTTGGCTACGCGTAGATAGCGACGACCATCCGCGCGTCTACGGGTGCCTCTATAGGTCCCATAGCTGTTATGCCGAAACAGACCGACTCTTCGACCACGTCCAAATGGTTACAGATTCGTTGCTATACAGCAGATCCCCTCCGCAGAGATCGTGATCCTCGGCGACTTTAACGCACATCACGCCAAATGGCTTGGTTCACGTTTAACCGATCATGCGGGGAGATTTGTTCATGATTTTGCCTTGGCATTTGCCTTACACAACTGGTTACTTCGCCTACGCGGATTCCAGATGTGGAGGATCATGCACCTTCCCTGTTGGACCTTCTGCTGACCTCTCACCCGGATGGATATCAGATTTCCGTCGAAGCTCCTTTAGACTCCTCGGACCATTGTCTTGTCCGGAGTGTGGTGCCACTCACGCTGAAATCGCAGTTGCATTCTGCAGGCTGCCGCCGTGTTTGGCACTATAGGTCAGCCGATTGGATGGGATGCGGTCTTTCTTTGCATCCTACCCTTGGGAGCGGGTTGGCTTCTCGCCGGACGATCCCAACGTTGCGTTGTTGCGGATTCTGTCGCTGATATGGTACTTCAGGGTATGGAACTTTTTATTCCTTCCTCTGTGGTGCCCATTGGAGGAAAATCTCAGCCATGGTTTGGTCGCTCCTGTAAAATAGCATCATGCTATAAGCAGGAGTGCTACCGAGCCTGAGCTGACGCATCAGCGTCCCGGGATGTAAACTCCAGCGCTATAAAAAAGAAGTATAATTTCGCCTCTAGGTCCTTCAAAAGAGTCATTGCCAAAGCAAAGTCAGAGCACATAGGCAGAATTGACGAGAAACTAGTTCCCCTTCCTTCTGGAACCCGTGCATTCTGGTCTCTCGCCAAGGCTGTCCAGGGGAATTTCTGTCAACCATCTCTTCCATCTCTGCACAGGGAGGACGACAGGGACGACTGTGTGAGTGCTCCATGCCAGAAGTGCATTTCACACACCGCTAGGTTCGCAAAGCACTCCTCTCCCTGGACATTCACAAGTCGAGTGCACCTGATGGAATGCCGCCAATTGTGCTGAGGACGTGTGCTTCAGAGTTGGCACCGGTTTTAACGCGTCTTTTCCGGTACTCCTACTCCCTAGGCGTAGTCCCAAAATCATGGAAGACGGCTTTCGTCCACCCGATCCTTAAAAAAGGTGACCGCTCAGATCCGTCCAACTACCGGCCTATCGCCATCACCTCCTTATTCTCCAAAACAATGGAGTCCATTGTAAACTGCCAGCTCATGAGGTACCTTGAGGATCACCAGCTGATTAGTGACCGCCAATACGGTTTTCGCCGTGGTCGGTCAGCTGGTGATCTTCTGTTCTACCTAACTCACAGATGGGCGGAGGCAGTAGAGTCCAAGGGGGAGGCATTGGCCGTTAGCTTGGACATTGCGAAGGCCTTCGATTGGGTTTGGCACAAAGCGCTTCTTTCGAAGCTCCCTTCCTATTCCCGATGCTTCCCGACAAATTGTGCGATTGGATCAACAGCTTTCTTGCAGATCGGAGCATCAAGGTTGTTGTAGACGGTGCAAGCTCCGATTGCAAGCCTGTTAATGCTGGTGTTCCACAAGGCTGTGTGCTATCGCCAACGCTGTTTCTTCTGCATATCAATGATATGTTGCAAACCCGTAACATGCATTGCTATGCAGATGATAGCACTGGTGCTCTTTACACCGCCCGAGACAATATTTCTCGCGAAAACGTCTCCGAGTGCCGGGACAAACTTGTGTCTGAAGTCGAGTCTTTGCTGAACAGAGTCTCGGATTGGGGGCGACTAAATCTAGTCCAGTTTAACCCCCAGAAGACACAAGTTTGCGCGTTAACCGCTAAAAAGAACCCTTTTGTCGTATCTCCTCAGTTTCAAGGCACTCCTCTTGTTGCCTCAGCCAGTATCGGAATCCTCGGCGTTGACATATCGAGTGACGTGCAGTTTCGTGGTCACTTGGAGGAGAAGGCCAAATAGGCCTCTAAAAAGCTTGGCGTGCTCAGCAGAGCGGAACAGTATTTCATGCCGGCACACCGGCTACAACTTTACAAGGCAAGGGTTTGGCCGCACATGGAATACTGTTCCCATCACTGGGCTGGGGCTCCCCAGTACTAGCTCCTTCCACTTAACCGCATCCAGCACAGAGCGGCTCGAATCGTCGACGACCCAGTGCTTTCTGATCGGCTCGATTCACTGGCACTGCGAAGAGATATTGCATCCCTTTGTATTTTATTTCGCATATACCATGGAGAGTGTTCTGAGGAATTGTTCGGATTAATCCCAGCCGCCAAATTTCGTGAACTCACTATGCAGCAAACGTCCTGATACCATCCACACCATCTGGATGCTTGGCGATCCACCACAGTACGTTTCAAAAGGAGTTTTCTTCCGCGTACAACTTCTCTGTGGAATAGTTTACTACCGGCGATTTTTCCAGACCGATACGACCTGGGGACCTTCAAGAAAAGAACTTACTCCTTTCTAAAGGGCCGGCAATGCACCTTCAATACCCCTGGTGTTGCGGTTGATCATGGGCGGCGGTAGTCACTTAACATCAGGTGAGCCGCATGCTCGTTTGCCCCCTCTTCTATAAAAAAAAGAACATTAAATCGTCCCTATTCCACTTGTTTCAGTTTCACATCATTCAATTCTTTATTAATGAATCCTTTCCCGCTTTGAAAAAGTTTACAATATTAAAAAAATCCCGATACAAGGACGTCGCATTACCACATTTTTTAAATAAATGTGGTGAAGACACAAGGCTCCACATGCGGTGTGTTTGGTGAGTGCCAAACAACAAATGCGCTTCCTCCGAACAGGGACGTTAAGTTGGGAACTGAACCATAGTCTACGGCAAATTAAGTAGCGAATCATTAAAAGAGGGCTTGGCCCCTTGGTAGTGCGTAAGCACACACATCGACCAAAGTTGCGCATGTCATTGCGTGTAAACGCCAAACAGAATACGATCAAATACAGCCACAGTTAATGTACGTCACACGATTTAGATAACGTCGAAATAATAGACACACTGTCCATAAAAGCTTGCCAAACTGTCACTCCGTGATTTAAGTATAAGACGTCACAACCAATTGCACGGTCAGCACGGCTACTAGCCACAGAGCGTGTTATGAGTCTACCGTTCATCTTATGGGAATGGAGTCCACGTTGAGCGGCTTTCAGACGCAGCCTCGAGAGCCTCCTCCCTCCATCTACTACCCGTATGAAGTCGACACATATGCTCCACCAACCAATACAATAGTGGATATATCCAGAAGGCAGTAATAATAAAATAGAAATAATTCGCCATCAGAAAGGGTTTGAGTATATTCATTTTTGATCATGTTTGTCTCATCCACCAACAAGTTGATTTCTATCTTTCAAAGGTGAAAACTTACAGTGATATATTATTATGTTGTTATATAAAACATCATGGAGGTCAGATAGTCTGCAGCTCTGTAATGAAGGAACCCGACTTGGGCAAAGCTACTTAAGCTAAGAGCGCCATTGAAAATAGCGACTCGCCAAATAACCATCGTAAAGACGCAATTCTACAGAGCACAAAAAGCGTCAATACGACTATCGTATGCGATTACCAGAGGCAAGTCGTATTGCTACAACAAACCCGCATACCACTGGGACGAAGATGATATACGTGGAAATTATCGGTTAGCGAGTACAAGTTTACCTCGATCTCGGAGACTGTGATTCAGTCTACACGCCACTATAATAATTATTTTCAAGTTACATTAATTTAATACTAATGCATCTATCATGACTAATCTTCTTCTGCGGCTTGAAGTATGTTTTGATAGAAGCGCGCTTTAAGATGTAGCCAATCTTGTCAGTGACTCCTCTAACATATGGCAGTACAGCAGGTACACGCTCGACTGTGGCCGGCTTCACTCGTTCACTGTGACGTAGGCGCGGGACTCGAAGCTTGTTGTCATGCAAAACTTGCTTAACATGGCTCGGCAGCCAGGTATTTACTGTCACAGATCCCTCGTGTTCTCTGAAACAAAGATTTACCCACGGTAGCTAACTGTGAAGAATGAATAATTTCTTCGTACGTATCTGTAGTGTCGAGGCCTGTTTATTTAAAAACAATATGCGGAAAGAAGATTTGGAGGCGATACGTCAAGACATTTCGTCTATGTTACGTCGATGTTCAGTGCCTAAACCGAATCTTCCCAAAGACGAATTTATAGCGTTAAAGAACCTACGAAATAAACCTGAACTTACGATTCTCCGCGCAGATAAGGGAAACGCCACGGTAGTCATGGATACATCAGATTATAATTCTAAAATACAAGAACTTTTGTCGGATGTAAGTACTTATAAAAAGGTTAAAAACGATCCAACAAATAGCACACTAAAAACAACTAGTGACCTCATAAAGAAACACTCCGAAAAATTAAATCTGGACGTAAAATGGATAATACCTACGTGCGCCAAATCACCAAAATTGTATGGGTTACCAAAAATACACAAGCCCAATGCTCCATTACGTCCCATAGTGAGCCAAATCGATTCACCAACTTACAGATTGGCTCAACACTTAGCGAAAATACTCTCACCGCTCAGGGGACATACAAGAGCACACATAAAGGATTCCTACCATTTTGTCAGCGAGATTAAAGACCTACATCTGGCAGACAATGAAACTATGGTCAGTTTTGATGTGCAGTCATTGTTTACATGCTTACCTATTGAAGACTGCATCTCAATTGTAACTAGAAGGCTGGAAGAAAACAATATGCCCGTAAAATATGCAGTATTACTCAGACACTGCCTTACATCTGGCTATCTATTGTGGAAGGAGGAGTTCTACAAGCAAGTAGATGGTGTGGCGATGGGCTCACCTGTATCTCCCATTGTCGCCGACATATTCATGGAAGACTTTGAGGAGAAAGCCCTGCTTAGTTCTCCAAGCGGTACGTAGATTCTACAAGCGGTACGTAGACGACACTTTCACAATTCTACCTTTAGATAAAGTAACTGCATTTTTAGACCATCTTAACTCTATTAATTCCAAAAATCAGTTCACAATGGAGTTAGAGGCAAAATATTCCTTAGCTTGTCTAGATGTGTTAGTAATTCGGAATCCTGATAACACCTTGAGCCAATACCTGTGTATAGAAAAAAGACCCATACAGATAGATATTTAAACGGTGATTCTCACCACCATCCTTCACAGTTAGCTACCGTGGGTAAATCTTTGTTTCAGAGAGCACGAGGGATCTGTGACAGTAAACACCTGGCTGCCGAGCTCCACCATGTCAAGCAAGTTTTGCATGACAACAAGCTTCGAGTCCCGCGCCTACGTCACAGTGAACGAGTGAAACCGGCCACAGTCGAGCGTGTACCTGCTGTACTGCCATATGTTAGAGGAGTCACTGACAAGATTGGCTACATCTTGAAGCGCGCTTCCATCAAAACATACTTCAAGCCGAAGAAGAAGGTTAGTCAGTTTTTACCATCAGTCAAGTGTAATGTCCCTCTGCAAGATGCAGGAGTGTACAAGCTTGATTGTGAATGTGGTCTCTCCTACGTAGGACAAACTAAAAGATCGATAAAAACCCACGTTAAAGAACATATAGCTGATGTGAAGAATCGACGCTCCGGGAAGTCTGCAGTCTATGAACACGTACAGGATCGCCCCCGTCACTACATCAGATTTGATAGACCGCAAATCCTCGCTAAAGAATACCGATTCCTTCCAAGGATGATTCACGAGGCTATTGAAACCAAAAAAACATCCTAATTTCAATAGAGAAGACGGCTGGGTGCAACTATCTGCTTGGGATCCTATAATAAATAAAATTAAATCCCAACCCAAGCATACAACTGCAAGACTTCAAGATACCATAAGTTCACACTGCATAGATCGGAACAAAAGTTAAATTTTAATCTATGGTAACCGCGGTTAACTATGACATATGGACGTTGAACATCTCAGTCCCGCCCGTGACCAAGAGTGCTGTAATGCGTTCGAAACGTCGGGTATTTAAAAAGTTAAATATAAGCGATATATTCCGTAAAAACTAGTATTATTTCAATGTGTAGTGTTCGCGTAAATATAAGAAATAATTATTTTGTATCACAGACGTTATTATCATAAGTCCCTAATAAAGGACTATACATTGTGCACTAGTACTTTAGTAGTCAGGCATCTGACTTCCCCATATACATGGGTGGCCTAAAACGTTTCCGACCCAACAAAGATACAAAACATTAAATCTTAAAATTTATTATTATTTTTCTACATAGTTTCTTTGTTACTCTAACACATATCACGGCGATAATTCAATATTTCTAGCCCTTTCAAATAGTACACGGCCTTTTTCTCTGCAAAATAATTGTTCACGAAGGTGATTGCCTCCACATTTGACGAAAATCTCTGTCCACCGAGCGCAATTTTTAGATGAGGGAACAAAAAGAAGTTACGATTAAGGTGGATGGTCAAGCAGTCTAAATATAATTCGTGGATTTTCGCCATGGCAACCGCTGAGTTGTGAGACGACGCATTGTCATGGTGAAACAGGATTTTCTTTTTCTACAAATGTGGTCTTTTTCCCCGCAATTCCCGCTTTCAGTTTGTTAAGTTATGATACGTAATATGCTCCTGTAATTGTTTTTCCCTTCTGAAGATAATTGATTAATATAACTCCATGACTATCCCAAAAAACAGTTGCCATCAGTATCCTCGCCGAACAAAAAGTTTTTTTTTTTTTGGAGCCAGTTCTCTCTTTGCAGTGCACGGTTTTGATTGTATTTTTTGTTTAATGGTGTATCCAAGTTTCATCAAATTCGCATTTGTAGCAACTTTACTGCGCCAACAGAGCGTTGAAAATGTTCATTCGACGTTTTTGGTCTAAGATGTGACCAAATGCGCTGACACCTTTCTCATGCCTAAATCTTGATTTAATATGTGACATATACGATCTTTGGACATCTTTGTAGCCTCTGTTACCTCTCTCACTTTAATTTGTTAATTTTTCTAGCATCATTCCATTTGATCGCATTCAGCGCAGAGCTGTTCGAATTGTCGGCGACCGAGCTCTTTCCGATCGGCTTGACTCACTGGCACTGCGAAGAGATGTTGCATCTCTTTGCGTATTCATCTACCACGGCGAGTGCTCTGAGGAATTGTTCGGACTAATTCCAGCCGCACAATTTCACCATCGCCACCAAAAAAAAAGTTTAGTGATGTTATCGTCGTAGTTTCACTTTTTGGAGGTCCCGAACTTCCATCGTCTACTAAGCTCTCACGGCCACGTTTAAATTCGGATGCCCAAAATTTCACTGTAGTAAATGATGGTGTTTTGTCCATGTTCATCTTAAGACCTATCCGTTGGGAGACACCATTGATGTCATTGAGCATAGTGCTAAGGTCCTCCAGCGATTCTGCCATTGATGTTATTTACATGACATACTCGCTATTGATGTTAATACCGTATCCTTTCCAGTCCAGTAGCTTGAAAACGTCTTCCAACGCAGCGGTGAAGAATTTCGGGGATATAACGTCACCCTGTCTTACACCTCTCTGCAGTTGGATTGGTTTCGAACTCTGGTTCTGTACTCGGATAGCCATCGTAGCCCTACTGTACAAACACTTCAGTACTTCGATATACCGACAGTCAACTTGGCACCGCTGAAGGGACTGTAGCACCGCCCGAATTTCGACGGAATCAAAGGCTTTCTCATAGCCCACATACGCCAGGCAAAGTGGCAGATTGTACTCTTCTGTCTTCTGTACAATCTGCCGCAGGGTATGTATGTGGTCTATGGTACTGAAGCCTTTTCGGAAACCGGCTTGTTCGGGAGGCTGGAAGTCGTCGAGTCTACGTGCGAGACGATTCGTAATGACTCTCGAAAACAGCACGTAGACGCGGCTCAGAAGGAAAATCGGTCTGTAGTTCTTCAAGAGAGCGTTGTCGCTTTTCTTAAAGAAAAAGACCACCGCACATTTGCTCCACGCCTCCGGAGTAGTGCCACCATGGAGGACGGAATTGAAGAGCTTCTGAAAGACTTCAAGTACCGGTGTTCCACCCGCTTTCAGAAGCTCCGCTGTAATTCCATCCTCAGCTGGGGCCCTGCCGTTTTTAAGGTGCTGGAGAGCCATTCTAATCTCGCTCAGATTGACGTCCGGGATATCATCGGAATAGTGTCGGATAAGAATTGCTCTTGGATCGTTACTCACACTTGCGTGTGGCTCCAACGATGATGTGTACAGCTGCCCATAGAACCTCTCTCAATCTCACTCAAAATCTCAGGTGTCCCGGAAACGATGCTGCCACACTCAGTCTTCAGCTTTGACAGTTGGCTCTTTCTGGCAGACAGATCTCTGGCAAAGACTTTGGAGCCCTGGTTCCGCTCGATCGCTTCTTTAATACGAGCAGTATTAAAGTTGCGTAAGTCTCGCCGCATGCATTTGGAGATCTGTCTGTTCAGTTGCCCGTATGCTGTCAAATCTGTTGACGATTGCAGCCTCATCTCCCGTCTAACAGCCATGAGGTTAAGAGTGTGATCGGAGAGTTTTTGTGTTCTTCTGCGGCGGGTCTTGCAGAACTTAGCTCCGACCGCATGGACAGTTTCCACGAGCTTGTCATTCATATCGTTCACTGCATTGCAATCTTCTAGACACTGAACGCGGTTACGTAACTCAAGCTGAAAAGTCTCGGGATTCTGGATTAGAGCACGAGGGGAACGGAGCGTTGACTTCATTAGACGAGACCTCTCCAACTTAACGTTTAGGTTCAGTGTGCCTCTAACCATTCGGTGATCGCTGCCGGTTTTCACCCTTGCGATCACTGAAGCATCACTGAACAGTTGGCGTCTGGTCGTTGTAGTGTATTTCGTAAATAAGACACGGGTAAGCGGATTGACGGTTTATTCGTGACTGTTCGACGAGCCTTTTACAATCAATCACGTATATATTTAATGTAACCTCATTACAATCCTCTTCCCTTAATTAAGACTTACAATTAGTTATACATATAAGTATTTTATACTATACTGTTATACAGGAAAGGAAAAAAATCTTGAAACTACTTAAAAAAAAGAAGTATATAAAAATAATATAGTGCGATGGTAACTACTCTTTATAGCGGGGGGGGGGGGTTATCTAAACGGCACTTGCGTACCGGCCGGAAGACCTGGGGCGGCATTGCGGGCGGCACAGGTGACGTATGAGCTGATGGAGCACGAAGTGTTGACGTTTCCCTTGCCGTATCTAAGCAATCACTCTTATCTATTATTTCAGTTCCCTCCGGTGCTTTTGATTTCCTCCCTGTGGGGCCGCTTCTGGAAGAAAGAATTCATCATAAAGAGTCCCTCTTTCTCCATAAAGTCGGCCAGCTGCTGGCCCCTACGGTTCCGTTGCCCTACTTCAAATTTCCCTAACTTCAGCTCACCGCCTTCTCTTGTGCCTAGTTTTGCGTTAAAGTCTCCCATCAACACCGTGTTGTGGGTTTTGGAGGAATGCAGGGCTCTAGAAATATCCTCATACATTTCCTCCACCATCTCATCGGGATGTGCCGAGGTTGGTGCGTAGACCTGTATGACCTTCAGCGAATACCGTTTGGTGATTCTGAGTATCAGGTACGCGACTCTTGTCGACACACTCCCAATCTTTACAACGTTGTTGGCGAGAGACTTGTGGACGATAAATCCGACACCTCCTTGGGACAGATGGTCGCCCTCCCGGTGATAGAACAAGTTGCCGGACTCGAGGATTACCGTCTCCTCCCCTCTCCCCTCCCTCTCTTCGGACCTCAGATAATCCAATAATATGCCAGCGCAACTTGTCTACCCCTTCTTCAAGCTCCAGTATCTTCTCGTCAGTCCTCAGGGTGCGTGCGTTATACGTTGCCAGGTCGAGTCTTCGTAGGTGGCAACGGAACCTCCACCGGAGATTCTTAGCACCCCCTGCCCCGCCGTTACCATGGTAGCCACCGTAGCCAGGAATAGCGGGGCCGCCGGGGACTAGGGGCCGTTTATTTGCGTCGTTGCTCATGGGAGGATATTTGCCATAGTTGCCACGCTTGGCGAGCGGGTTGGCAACCGCAGTTTTTTATTATGTTATTGTTGTTATTAGGAAGATGCTGCTGGCCATCTTCTTTCTGTGTCCCTCTGTCACCTCTTACGACACCCACGGGAAGATATGGGGTAGTGGATATTCTCAACCGCCACTACACGGCATTCAATGTCCATGTCACACCTATGCCGATAGTTGTTGGGAGCACTATGCTCGAAGTTGTTAACTAGTACGTTTACCTGGGACAAATAGTCCGACTAGGTTAGTCCAACTTCGACCGAGAGGTCAATCGACAGATTCAACTCGGCTGGGCAGCGTTCGGGAAATTACGACACATCTTCTCGTCAGGTATACCTCATTCTATGAAAACTAAAGTGTACAACCAGTGCGTGTTGCCAGTGATGATTTACGGATCAGAGACGTGGTCCTTCACTGCTGGCCGTATGAGGACGCTCAAGGTCGCTCAGCGAGCTATGGAGAGGGCTATGCTCGGAGTTTCTCTGCGTGATAGACTCAGAAATGATGATATCCGCAGTAAAACTAGAGTGACCGACATAGCCCAACGGATTAGTAAGCTGAAGTGGCAATGGGCCGGCCATATATCTCGAAGAACCGATAACCGATGGGGAAGAAAGGTTCTCGAGTGGCAGCCTCGTATCGGTAGGCGTAGTGTAGGGCGACCCCCCGCTAGATAGAGTGACGACCTGGTAAGAGATGCAGGAAATCGATGGATGCAGGTTGCTCAGGACCGTGCTTTATGGCATTACTTGGGGAGGCCTATGTTCAGCAGTGGACTTGTAAAGGGCTGTTATGATGATGATGATGATGAAATGATGGTGCAGAGTCCGTATATACGGATTCCAACTCATATTTGACTTGCGTAAGCGTATTGCCTTTCAAAAACAAAAATTTGATGTCAGCTAGATGCTCAAATCTTTCTTTTTTCACAAAAACAAACATCGATTAACTCAAAAGACTGTCAAATAACAAATACGCGTCCAACATTTCATTTTCACGCTACTTCATTAAAAAAGACGCTCACTAACTTGAGAAATGTTTGATTCATTTTCCGATTATAAAACTGATGTTATATATCTTTACTATTGTTACATAGTCGCATTTTAATAAATTTAGTAGATTTCTTAAGACAATATTAAAGCTTTCCTTCACTGTAATATTTAATGTTCGAAATGAATTTATTTTAACTTTACGCAGAATAATGCATTTTAATTGTTTAAAGTATTATATCTATGATATATTTATATATATATATATATATATATATATATATATATATATATATATATATATATATATATATATATATTAATATTTGTAAAACGTTTTCCTCGAATTTTTTCTTTTATTTTCCGAAGTAAATTAAAATAGCAAGGTGCGATGTCTAGGTTATAGGGTGGTTAACCCAGTAATTTCACGTCTGACGTCGCCAAATAGTCGATTGTTTGTTTGGCGTGCGACGAGGCGTTGTCTTGGTGAAGGAGGATACTACTACTTTCTCCGGAACTTTTTACAAGACAAGTGGCAAACAATTGTTAGTGTACCACTCTGCAGTAAATATTTTTTGATTCTCTAAAACAATTGTTGCGTAATGACCTATACTTCCGAAGAACGAGGCCCCCATCTTTTTTCCCACGCTTCGACCTCTCTTCACTTTACTTGAAAACTCTTCGGAAGGAAACATTCAGACAGCAGACTATTTCTTAGTTTCAGGATCATAACAATAAATCCAGCTTTTGTATTTTGTATACCCGTAAGTATCTCGAACATAGCATTTGAGTCACTTCCGTTAAATCTTTGAACTATTTCACGACACCAATCAATACAACAGAGTTTTTGGGCCTCTGTCAAATTATGAGGTATCCACCGGGCACAAAGTTTTCTGACCGTGTAACGCTTCCCCCCTCTCATAATAATAAATATATTCATATTAGATTAAATATAATTAATTCCCCTTTATAATAAAAATTATATATATGTGACTAGGATAAATAAAATATGTTTTGATCTTTCTAAATGATCTTTCTAAAGGTTTAATAATAGGCCGTTTGTAATATTTTGGCGTGATCGTCTTAGTTAGGACCCTTATTTACGTTGTGTTTGTTTAGTAACTTAGTTCTTTTAGGTGTCTTTTGGAAGAATAAATATTCGCTAGAGCAATTGAAAGCTGTTTGTAGTGCCTTATAAGCTAAGGGAACCCCGTTCACGAAGACAGGGCTCGAGAAAGGTTAAGAACATAAAACGTCCCAATTCCACTTGTATCAGGTTTACATTATTAATTTAATATTATTTATCCCTTCCCGCTCGGAAAAGGCTCAAAATATATTTATACAAAATACTCGATACAAGGGCTTCGCTCTCCTACATTTATTAAAAAAATGTAGGGGAGGCACACGGCCCGTGCACGGTGAGCGCCAACCATTTTGATGCACTCCCTTCGAAGGGAACGCTAATTCGGGAACTAGACCGTAGTCCACAGCAAAATAACTGGCGAACCAGTAAAAGAGGCTTGGCCCCTTGTTAGTGCGTAAGCACAAACATCGACCGAAGTCGCGCATGTCAATGCGTGTAAACGCCATACAGAATACGAACGAATCCAGCCACAGTGAATGTACGTCACACGGTATAGGCACACTGGCCGTAAACCCTCCGTGAGCGCCACCACCTGCCAGACCGCCGCTCCTGCAGACGTAATGTAAGTGTATGGCATCACCACCAATTGCATAATCAGCAAGGCTACTAGCCGCAGAGCGTGTCATGAGTCTACCGCTCACCTCAAGGGAATGGGGTCCCACGTTGTGCGGCTTTCGGCCGCAGCCTTGAGAGTCTCCTCAGATCCTCCCGCCAGCTACCACCCACATGAGGTCGACACATATGCTCCACCAACCAATACAACGGCAGATATAGCCAAAAGGCAGTTATAAGATAAGAGTAATAATTCGCCATCAGAAAGGGTTTGTGTCACTGACGTTGAGTAAATGCATTTTCGATCATGTTTGTCTTACCCACCAACAAGTTGCCTTCAATCATTCAAAGGTGGGAAAGTTACAGAGATATAATATTATGTTGTTATATAAAACATCGTGGAGGGCAGACAGTCTGCAGCCCCGCAATGAAGGGACCCGACTTGGGCAAAGCTACTTAGGTGTGAGTCAAACCAAGACGCAGAGAGCTCCATTGAGAATAGCGTCCCACCAAACAACCATCGCAGAGACGCAATGCTGCAGAGCGCAACAAGCATCAATACGACTATCGTCGGGCTTACACCATCCCAAGGTCCCCCATACATCCCAGCAGACATCACCACCCGCATACCTCCATCGACCAGAACCACAAGAGAGCGTCGAATCAGGCCCAGCACACCCGCAGATCCATCACAAGACGCAATACCGCAAGTAGCAGTAAGCATCAATGCAACTATCATACGGATGGCGCCCCCTCACAACACACCCACATGATCCCTATCGACTTTGGTAACAAATTTGGCATTGTTGTTATATAAAAAATATCACTAACGAAACGCCAAACAAAACTCCACGTATCATAGCGGTAATGCACTAAGACATGAAGTTGAGTATGCCTGTTACACTTAAAAGTGCTACCAAACACACTCATCATCCCAATCCGAAAGACAGACGACGCATCGCTATGCACTACGACGTCGCCCACAAACGGTATGGGTGTGCGATGTCCACGGGAAAGCCGTAATACTACAACAAACCCGCTTACCATCGGCACTTAGATGTTAATTGTATACCTCCATCAACCAGAACCACAGGAATGCGTCGAATCAGGCGCAGCACACCCGCAGATCCATCATAAGACGCAATACCGCAAGTAGCAGTAAGCATCAAGGCAACTATCATACGGGTGGCGCCCCCTCACAACACACCCACATGATCCTTATCGATTTTGGTAACAAAGTTTGTATTGTTGTTATATAAAAAATATCACCAACGTATCATAGTAGCACGCTACTAAGACGCCAATGAACAAAACTCCACATATCATAGCGCTAATGCACTAAGACATGAAGTTGAGTATGCCTGCTACACTTAAAAGTGCTACCAAACCCACTCATCATCCCAATCCGAAAGATAAACGACACATCGCTATGCACTACGACGTCGCCCACAAACGGTATGGGTGTGCGATGTCCACGGGAGAGCCGTATTACTACAACAAACCCGCTTACCATCGGCACTTAGATGTTAATTGTATACCTCCATCAACCAGAACCACAGGAATGCGTCGAATCAGGCGCAGCACACCCGCAGATCCATCATAAGACGCAATACCGCAAGTAGCAGTAAGCATCAAGGCAACTATCATACGGGTGGCGCCCCCTCACAACACGCCCACATGATCCTTATCGACTTTGGTAACAAAGTTTGTATTGTTGTTATATAAAAAATATCACCAACGTATCATAGTAGCACGCTACTAAGACGCCAATGAACAAAACTCCACATATCATAGCGCTAATGCACTAAGAGATGAAGTTGAGTATGCCTGCTACACTTAAAAGTGCTACCAAACACACTCATCATCCCAATCCGAAAGATAGATGACACATCGCTATGCGCAACGACGTCGCCCACAAACGGTATGGGTGTGCGATGTCCACGGGAAAGCCGTAATGCTACAACAAACCCGCTTACTACCGGCACTAAGATGTTAATTGTATACCTCCATCGACCAGAACCACAGGAATGCGTCGAATCAGGCGCAGCACACCCGCAGATCCATCACAAGACGCAATACCGCAAGTAGCAGTAAGCATCAATGCAACTATCATACGGGAGGCCCCCCCTCACAACACACCCACATGATCCCTATCGACTTTGGTAACAAAGTTTGTATTGTTGTTATATAAAAAATATCACCAACGTATCATAGTAGCACGCTACTAAGACGCCAATGAACAAAACTCCACGTATCATAGCGCTAATGCACTAAGACATGAAGTTGAGTATGCCTGCTACACTTAAAAGTGCTACCAAACACACTCATCATCCCAATCCGAAAGATAGACGACACATCGCTATGCGCAACGACGTCGCCCACAAACGGTATGGGTGTGCGATGTCCACGGGAAAGCCGTATTGCTACAACAAACCCGCTTACCACCGGCACTAAGATGTTAATTGTATACCTCCATCGACCAGAACCACAAGAATGCGTCGAATCAGGCGCAGCACACCCGCAGATCCATCACAAGACGCAATACCGCAAGTAGCAGTAAGCATCAATGCAACTATCATACGGGTGGCGCCCCCTCACAACACACCCACATGATCCCTATCGACTTTGGTAACAAAGTTGGTATTGTTGTTATATAAAAAATATCACCAACGTATCATAGTAGCACGCTACTAAGACGCCAATGAACAAAACTCCACGTATCATAGCGCTAATGCACTAAGACATGAAGTTGAGTATGCCTGTTACACTTAAAAGTGCTACCAAATACACTCAACATCCCAATCCGAAATATAGACGACGCATCGCTATGCGCTACTACGCCGCCCACAAACGGTATGGGTGTGCGATGTCCACGGGAAAGCCGTATCGCTACCACAAACCCGCTTACCACCAGCACTAAGATGATATGTCTAGGACACATCGGTTAGCGAGTCCAAGTTTACTTCGGACCAATTGCTCGTAAAGCAGCATACACGCCACCACAATATTCCTTTTCAAGTCCCTAATAAGGACTAGTCATTTTGCTACAGTACTAGGAGCAGTCGGTCATCCGACCATCCCATACAATGCTTATGCATCAAGGAGACCTTCTATAATATTGCTTTTGTATCATAGACCTTACTTTCATAAGTCATTCATATATAGGATTCGAATCCACGACCCTACTATTGTAATGCATATTAATCATAGAGACCTTCTATAGTATTGCTTTTGGATCATAGACCTTACTTTAATAAGTCATTAATATATAGGGTTCGAACCCACGACCCTACTATTGTAATGCAAATTCATCATGGAGACCTTCTTTAGTATTGCTTTTGTATCATTGAGTTTAATATCATAAGTCCCTAATATAGGACTAGTCATTGTGCTACAGTACTTCAGGCAGTCGGGCTCCCGACCACCCCGTATATATGCACAACTGCAGGAATGTATCTCCGGCAGCTCCTCCATACAAGACATTTATACATGAACACCTCCCATGACTTAAACAATTTTTAACAAATTTTCTAATTATCTTATAAACGTTATTTAACTTAATTTTATAATATTTTTTGACTTGTATTTCTATTATTTATCTTATTTTAAATATTTTTTTCAAGTTTTTAAATAAATTTATTTATTACGAAAAACAATAATTTTGCCTTTAATTTACTATGTTATTGGGATAATGTCTGAAATATATTAACTTTATGTTTATTAATTTAACTTAATTGCTTAATATATATCTTTTAAGACTATTTTTGACGCCCCTTTATATTGAATTTAATTATTAATAATAATATTGGGCTGTCACAACCGCTAAACGTTCATGGAAGATTTTTTGCACTTGACTCATACCGTGCCTAAGCTTGTCCGAATCTGCTGATAAGTCATTGTTTTTCAGTCTCTATCATACGCCGCACAACACTGATATTATCTTCAGTCGTCGCCGTAGAGGGCCGTCCCTCTTGCAAATTATCGGCGAGATTAGTGCGACCACGTTTAAACTCATTAAACCAGAAACGGTGGTACGAGATGGGGCTTCATCGTGAAAGGCCAATCGAAATCTATCATAACTTTCTTGTTAACCTTAAATGAGATCAAAAGTCATAAAAAAATTTCGTACAGTGATACGAAAATTTTCTCGCGTTAATTTCATGCTGACGTGACACAGACAATTTTCAATTTGTCGCCAATCGTAAACAAATGACAAACTAATAAAATACATACACAATAATATTGGCAAATAGTTCCTTTTCAAAATGTAAACTTATTCTTTATTATTATATCGTTTAAAAAGGGCCAGTTCTAAAAACTTTCAGTTTCGCCCTCGTACTATAGCCCTCGCGTAAGTGCAAGCAATAAGTTGACAAAGTTTTAGCACAATTTCATTAACTGTAAGGCAGCGCATAAAATACAAACATATATTCACATTCATTTTTAAGTGTTAGATGATTAATTTTATGAATACAATAATTTTGTAAAATTTTTATATTGTTTATTATAACAGTCAAAACTTTTAGTACTCATCTTTAAAGCACCGCACAAAGAGGAAACAAAGATAATAGGAAATGATGTATTTGAAAAAATACTACTTAGCAATGCTATTGACATTACTCATATTGCCTTTAACCACTACTGGTAAGCTGAAAATGCTTTTGATAGGAGTAGTTTACGACAGTTGTCGAATGGTGGATTTGAACCCACAATATTTTAAGTTTGCGCTCCGCACCTTGCCTTTAGGCTCCTGTCGCTTACTACACTGTATTCTACCTCAGTCCCTAACAGACTCCATTCTACAAATTTTCCAAAAAAATTCTGCTTGTCCCTTTTTAGTGTCGATTTTTCTTTTCATGAAGTTTCAAATCGCAACGATTCTTAAGGAGTTTTCACTAAAAAAAATCTTTCAAAATCCAAATTTTTCGACGGTTTTAATAATTTTTCAGTAACTGTAATACTGACACTTCGCGATGGCCCGTCAACGGAAATTGATGATTTGATTGATTTTAACTGAAAATCGTTGACAGCCTTGATAAATAAATAATATACATACAACATTAAAAGAAAAACAAAAAACTGAAAATTTAATGTGCTCTTAGAAGCTGTTGTAGCTCAGAGATAAAGCGATCTCCGAGAGTATTTCATGGTACGTGAACAACCTGTGTCCGATTCCCACTGGCGTCATCTAAATTATTAGTTGAAATTTGTTAAGTTCTGGTTGACCAAACACTTGGCGGTGTAGAAATTCATTGTAACGAAATCGTGCCAAACTGCGGGACTTTATAGGATGTACCGTTACTTTACGAATTGTCTTAAGTGATACTCATTTTACTCAAACCGTTTTAAGTTTAATTTAAAAGTATGCCACATAGAATAGAATTTTCATTACGTTAGAGCCACGCCGCAGCTTTACCATGGTAGCACGAATAGGTCGGCTTGACCGGGGAAGGACTACGCTCTCACAGAATGCCAGTTTAATACTGCTGTGTTTCATATGGTGAGTGTAAATATCCGGAGACCCTAAGTCACTGGAAATGAGGCAGTCCATCTTAGTCCTCAGGGGTGACGACGTATCTGCGTTTTATTCATATGGGATAAATGTTGATGTCTATGGGCCACAGCATCCACTTACCATCAGGTGGACTGTGAGCTCGTTTGTCACACTTATTTTTTTAATAATATAGGTAGCTTTAATGTCTGAGGCATTATCTACCAGTCTACCTTAGAAAGTGATAAAAGAGATAGGTGTAAAGAGAAGTACAAAAAGTCTATGTAGACTGTTGTTTTAAAACTACAATTACAGGCGCTAAGTATGAATAACGGGAGAATGGTTATGGTTTCGTTCAATTACTACGATCATGACATTATGACAGCTTTGAGTTGGTTCCTGATCCGGAGTTAGAGGGTTGGACAATTGTGTAGCGTCAGCATTTTACAATAACAATGGGTGTGTTCTGATATATACTGTGACTACTCTAAGGTGTGACGTCAATTCAGCACACTGTGAAGCCGTTCCTTTTAACTTTGATATACTCGTTACTGTTTGAAACGGAACATGGCTCAGTATACGGTCATCGAAATTTTTTGACACTGTTTTCAAATAAAAATATTTGTCATGTACACGTTTTCTGTTCAACAAGATTTATTAATTAGTATTTGAATGTTGTTGCTTTTAAAACTTTATATCCAAGTTTATTTGAATAACAATATTAATTAATAATTATCATTATTCGTGGAAGCTGTTAAATCTCTAGGCGCTGTTATGTATGATGATATGTTAGTATGATTACGTGATTAAAGTACTGAGAGCACCTTACCTCGAAAGCCCCAGTGCTCATAGTATAAAAATTGTAGCGATTTATGACTTCATAAAAATGGTGGCGATTTATGATTCATATATTTCCAAGTCCATAACGGAAAAAAATTTCGCCAGTGACAGCACTGAGCAGTGCTTGCAGTGTATATCGGGACACGGTCAATAATTGTTCCTTATTATTTTAGCATCATATTAACACAATCGCATAGTAAAGTGGAGAATTGACTCCGTAATAATTATTTTCTCAATATTAAATTTTTATTCATATTTACCTTGTGATTTTTATTGCAGGTGGCTCTATTTTGAGCATCAAAAAGACAAACGAAGAGAGGCAGTAAACTCATTTGACTCTGCAAAAAAATAAATAACTTCACTCCAAGTATGTTATTTCAAAATTACATTTTAAGAATCTGTATTCATTTTATTATTTATGTTTTAATGTAAAAAATATTAAATGTACTTATTTACAGTTATGTTTTATTTTATTCTTATCTCCGACTTCACATTATCAATAGTAAAGGCTTCTCCAGACTCTCGCAAGAAGTCTCGTGAGAAGGCTCGCCGAGATTTCTCGCCAAAAAACAAGTGTTTGTTCACACTCACGATGTTTCTCACTTACTGTTCTCCTCGCTACCGTATGGACGATTTTGATAGTGCAGCGGCTTTAGTTTTGTATGCATTTGCATACTATAATCTTGTTAATATCAAAATCAGAAAACAAATTAGAAAAAAAGAAGGTGCAGACGATGGTGGATGACGGAAATTCATCGAAATAGAACCAGGTTTGCAGATCTTTTTTTAATTGATGTAATTATAATGTGTAAGAAAAGTCGATGTTTTAAATTTGAATACTTTCTGTTGCAGCTTTACTATGCAAAAACAACTGGGAGAACTAGTTGCTGAACCAAGTGGAGAATTCAAAAAGTTTACTAGAATGTCAACAGTTGATTTTGAATATTTACTTAACTAGATTTCTCCATTAATAAGTAAACAAGATACACAACTGCGACAAGCTTTACCAGCTAAAATGCGTTTAGCAATAACATTAAGATACTTGGCCACCGGAGATAGCTTTCAAAGCCTTCATTTTTTGTTTAAAGTGTCACCACAATTGATTTCTACAATTATTCTAGAAGTATGTGAAGCATTAAATCAAGTTTTGCAAAATGAAATACATTTAAATAAGTTTAAAATATTTATTAAGAACTTAATCTGAATTTATGACTTAATATTTACCTACTTATAAAAAGAAAGTTCTTCATTTTTTGTTTAAAGTGTCACCACAATTGATTTCTACAATTATTCGTTATTATCGTATGCATTCAGAAGATGGATTGATTGTAGTATTTGTAAATCTTTTTGGACCCAACGCACTGCGGCGATTAATAATCATACCATCGATCTCATACATAATTTTTAATCTTTCATCTTCAGAGAATGCTCGCAATTTCTTCGCTAACCTCATTGCATATATGTCACAATCGTCTTGGGAGGTTTGCGATTCTCTTTTTTGATGGTTTCTTGAAAAATACTTAAAGCATCCTTCAAATGCTTTCCAGCTTCTTTCAACTCGCCCTGAAGTAATCTACTGGTCATCTTCGTCTGTGATGTTTTTGTATCGTTTCTATTTCATTGAGCGTTTCCACTTCAGTAGTACTAGAGACTGGTTCTTCAATCTAAAAAATAATAATATCTTATAAGTATGTATAGGAATACATGTAACCCAAATAATTGATTCTTTTTCAGATTCCATCGTCTGCAGAAGAATGGTTGGAAATCGAAAAAGGATTTAGTTTTAAATTTCTTAGAGCTATTGGTGCAATAGATGGCAAATATATTTTTGTGATATGTCCACCTAATTCAGCCTCCGAATACTTCAATTATAAGAAAACTTTCAGTATTGTGCTTATGGCATTAGTCGATAGTAAATATAAATTTATTTGTGCTGATATAGGTGGTAAACGTAAAAGAAGTGATGGTGGAATATTGCGCAATATTGTGCTATGGGATAGGATTTGTAATAATACTCTAAATTTACCAGCACCACGTCCACTGCCAGACTCTACTATTAATATACCATATGTGTTTTTGGGAGATGGTGCATTTGCACTACACATGAACATCATGAAACCTTATCGTGGAAACCACAACAGGAACAGTCCTGAACGAATATTTAATCAAAAACTATCTGGATCACGCGTGATTGTGGAGAATACATTTGGAATATTGGCTTCAAGGTTTCAAGTATTTAAAAGGCCAATCGAGCAATGCCCTGAAAAAGCTTCTTTTATTACCATGACTTGTATATCATTACATAATTATTTAATTGCGCAGCAATAATTCTTCACAATATATTCTCCCCCAGGCATTGTTGATGTTTACGATAGTGATGACAATATTATTCGCCCTGGTGCAAGGGGTAGAGAAATTACAAGCACTAATGCTATTAGAAATTTGCCACCCATTGCGCGCCGAGCTGCTGCTAGCGCTAACCAAGTACGAGAAGAGTTTAAAAACTATTTTTTCAATATAAGTTAATTTAGAGAATTTTTGTAAAGTTTATTGAAATAAAGGCTACTTACATTAATTGATGTCATGTTTATTGTTGGCCTCACAGTGAGCGCATCACCCAAAAATGAGTCCAGGGCATCATAGGCAAACCATATAGGTTTGTATATTTTAATTTCCCCAGCACCCGATCGGCATGAATCTTTAACCATCTTTCTATATTTGCGGTAACTTGCAAAAAGTGATTCCTTCTTCTTTTTGAGTTCTGGTACCGGTTTGTCCATTAATTCTCCAATTCTACTCCAAGCGTCATTGTTAAGACTTCGGTCTTTGTAATAACGGTGTTTTGTGTCCCACAAAATGGGCTCTATTTGGAAATATTCGATGAACTTAAATTCTGCTTCATTATCCCACATGTTAAATAACCTTTTCTTACTAAGAAATAAATAAAACACCCAACGTCGGAATACCGTGACTTCTCATATCACACTGAGATCTAAATGAGAATGTAATAGCCTCCTCTATCTCCCCCAAAAAAACTCTTTGAAGCGGGCAAAAAAACCGAAACCGGTCGGAGAACAGGCGAGCGCGAAAACGAGACGGCGAGAAATCGATCACATTCACGCTTCTCGGGTATTCTCGGAGGTTCTCGGCGTGAGTCTGGAGGGGCTATAAAACTTTGATGTCAGATATATAAATTTATATTAATATTTTAATACACATTTTATTTAAAACAGCATGTTTAATATGCGTTGAGGTTGAGGGCTATTTACAGCAATAAATTGGACATATGGAAAGTCAGGTTATCCAACCTTACATTCTTTTTTACTTAATTGTCTAAATAATAAATTAATCACTCTATAATAAAATACACATGGTAAAGCCATGATGCAGTTATATGAGTAGTGTAGGTGTAGCACAAATAGGTCGGCTCGACCGGGGAAGAACCACGCTCTCACAGAATACCAGCGTAAAATAGTAGCTTCATGCTCTTGTGTTTCGTATGGTGAGTGTAGAAAACCTGAGATCCTTTCTTCTGGAAACGAAGCATTCCATCTTAGTCCTCACCGGTGAAAACGCATCTGAATTTTGATTCGTAATCGAGGATAGATGTAAATGTTTGTGAGCCAAAGCAGTGTCTCACCATCAGGTGGACTGTGTGCTCGTTTGTCACCCTATCTTATAAAAAAAGACAAGTTATACTTTATACTACATGTATCTATAATAAAATTTACGGCTGTTTGGATGGTTAAATTTAAAAAAGAATTAAAACCTTATCAGTACCCCTATGCTAGCAGCGTTGAAAAGTTGCGGCTC